>CATKHO010000039.1:0-33811 GCA_949752695.1 Melanostoma scalare | reverse complement strand
AGGGACGAAGTTAAAAATGGCAAAAAACGACACTTAAACTTTGTTTTTAAGTGTGAATTTTAGGTTTCTTTTCACATTGAAATAGTTTTAACTGCAAAATAACAACTTTTAGGGACGAACTCAAAAATAACAAAAAACGAAACTTAAACTTTGTTTTTAAGTGTGATTTAGGTTTCTTTTTATATTTCAATAGTTTTGCTGCAAAATAACAACTTTTAGGGACGAACTTAAAAATTGCATAAACCCAAACTTAAACTTTGTTTATAAGTGTGAATTTAGGTCTCTTTTCATATTTAATTAGTTTTTTCTGCAAAATATTAACTTTTAGGGACGAAGTTAAAAATGGCAAAAACGAAACTTAAACTTTGTTTTTAAGTGTGAATTTAGGTTTCTTTTCATATTTCAATAGTTTTTTCTGCAAAATATTAACTTTTAGGGACGAAATTAAAAATGGCAAAAACGAAACTTAAACTTTGTTTTTAAGTGTGAATTTAGGTTTCTTTTCATATTTCAATAGTTTTTTCTGCAAAATATCAACTTTTAGGGACGAACTCAATAATAACAAAAACGAAACTTAAACTTTGTTTTTAAGTGTGAATTTAGGTTTCTTTTTATATTTCAATAGTTTTGCTGCAAAATAACAACTTTTAGGGACGAACTTAAAAATTGCATAAACCAAACTTAAACTTTGTTTTTAAGTAAGAATTTAGGTTTCTTTTCATATTTAATTAGTTTTTCTGCAAAATATTAACTTTTAGGGACGAACTCAAAAATTGTAAAACAAAACTTAAACTTTGTTTTTAAGTGTGAATTTAGGTTTCTTTTCATATTTAAACAGTTTTTCTGCAAAATATCAACTTTTGGAACGAACTTAAAAATGACAAAAACGAAACTTAAACTTTGTTTTTAAGTGTGAACCTTTGGTTTCTTTTCATATTTAAATAGTTTTTCTGCAAAATATCAACTTTTAGGGACGAACTCAATAATAACAAAAACGAAACTTAAACTTTGTTTTTAAGTGTGAATTTAGGTTTCTTTTTATATTTCAATAGTTTTGCTGCAAAATAACAACTTTTAGGGACGAACTTAAAAATTGCATAAACCAAACTTAAACTTTGTTTTTAAGTGTGAATTTAGGTTTCTTTTCATATTTAATTAGTTTTTCTGCAAAATATTAACTTTTAGGGACGAAGTTAAAAATGCCAAAAACGAAACTTAAACTTTGTTTTTTAAGTGTGAATTTAGGTTTCTTTTCATATTTCAATAGTTTTTCTGCAAAATATCAACTTTTAGGGACGAATTTAAAAATTGCAAAAACGAAACTTTAACTTTGTTTTTAGGTAAGAATTTAGGTTTCTTTTCATATTTAATTAGTTTTTCTGCAAAATATTAACTTTTAGGGACAAACTTAAAAATGGCAAAAACCAAACTTAAACTTTGTTTTTAAGTGTGAATTTAGGTTTCTTTTTATATTTAAATAGTTTTTTCGGCAAAATATCAACTTTTAGGGACGAACTTAAAAATTGTAAAAACGAAACTTAAACTTGGTTTTTAAGTGTGAATTTAAGTTTCGTTTTTACAATTTTAAGTTCGTCCCTAAAAGTTGATATTTTGCCGAAAAACTATTTAAATATAAAAAGAAACCTAAATTCACACTTAAAAAACAAGTTTAAGTTTGGTTTTTGCCATTTTTAAGTTTGTCCCTAAAAGTTAATATTTTGCAGAAAAACTAATTAAATATGAAAAGAAACCTAAATACTTACCTAAAAACAAAGTTAAAGTTTCGTTTTTGCAATTTTAAATTCGTCCCTAAAAGTTGATATTTTGCAGGAAAAAACTATTGAAATATGAAAAGAAACCTAAATTCACACTTAAAAACAAAGTTTAAGTTTCGTTTTTGGCATTTTTAACTTCGTCCCTAAAAGTTAATATTTTGCAGAAAAACTAATTAAATATGAAAAGAAACCTAAATTCACACTTAAAAACAAAGTTTAAGTTTGGTTTAAGCAATTTTTAAGTTCGTCCCTAAAAGTTGTTATTTTGCAGCAAAACTATTGAAATATAAAAAGAAACCTAAATTCACACTTAAAAACAAAGTTTAAGTTTCGTTTTTGTTATTATTGAGTTCGTCCCTAAAAGTTGATATTTTGCAGAAAAAACTATTTAAATATGAAAAGAAACCAAAGTTCACACTTAAAAACAAAGTTTAAGTTTCGTTTTTGTCATTTTTAAGTTCGTTCCAAAAGTTGATATTTTGCAGAAAAAACTGTTTAAATATGAAAAGAAACCTAAATTCACACTTAAAAACAAAGTTTAAGTTTTGTTTTTTACAATTTTTAAGTTCGTCCCTAAAAAGTTTAATATTTTGCAGAAAAACTAATTAAATATGAAAAGAAACCTAAATTCTTACTTAAAACAAAGTTTAAGTTTGGTTTATGCAATTTTTAAGTTCGTCCCCTAAAAGTTGTTATTTTGCAGCAAAACTATTGAAATATAAAAAAGAAACCTAAATTCACACTTAAAAACAAAGTTTAAGTTTCGTTTTTGTTATTATTGAGTTCGTCCCTAAAAGTTGATATTTTGCAGAAAAAACTATTGAAATATGAAAAGAAACCTAAATTCACACTTAAAAACAAAGTTAAGTTTCGTTTTTGCCATTTTTAATTTCGTCCCTAAAAGTTAATATTTTGCAGAAAAAACTATTGAAATATGAAAAGAAACCTAAATTCACACTTAAAAACAAAGTTTAAGTTTCGTTTTTGCCATTTTTAACTTCGTCCCTAAAAGTTAATATTTGCAGAAAAACTAATTAAATATGAAAAGAGACCTAAATTCACACTTATAAAACAAAGTTTAAGTTTGGTTTATGCAATTTTTAAGTTCGTCCCTAAAAGTTGTTATTTTGCAGCAAAACTATTGAAATATAAAAAGAAACCTAAATCACACTTAAAAACAAAGTTTAAGTTTCGTTTTGTTATTTTTGAGTTCGTCCCTAAAAGTTGTTATTTTGCAGTAAAACTATTTCAATGTGAAAAGAAACCTAAATTCACACTTAAAAACAAAGTTTAAGTGTCGTTTTTGCCATTTTTAACTTCGTCCCTAAAAGTTAATATTTTGCAGAAAGACTAATTAAATATGAAAAGAAACCTAAATTCACACTTAAAAACAAAGTTAAAGTTTGGTTTATGCAGTTTTTATGTTCGTCCCTAAAAGTTGTTATTTTGCAGCAAAACTATTGAAATATAAAAGAAACCTAAATTCCACACTTAAAAACAAAGTTTAAGTTTCGTTTTTTGTTATTATTGAGTTCGTCCCTAAAAGTTGATATTTTGCAGAAAAACTATTTAAATATGAAAAGAAACCAAAGTTCACACTTAAAAACAAAGTTTAAGTTTCGTTTTTGTCATTTTTAAGTTCGTTCCAAAAGTTCATATTTTGCAGAAAAACTGTTTAAATATGAAAAGAAACCTAAATTCACACTTAAAAACAAAGTTTAAGTTTTGTTTTTACAATTTTTAAGTTCGTCCCTAAAAGTTAATATTTTGCAGAAAAAACTAATTAAATATGAAAAAGAAACCTAAATTCTTACTTAAAAACAAAGTTTAAGTTTGGTTTATGCAATTTCTTAAGTTCGTCCCCTAAAAGTTGTTATTTTGCAGCAAAACTATGGAAAATATAAAAAGAAACCTAAATTCACACTTAAAAAACAAAGTTTAAGTTTCGTTTTTGTTATTATTCAGTTCGTCCCTAAAAGTCTGATATTTTGCAGAAAAACTATTTAAATATGAAAAGAAACCAAAGTTCACCACTTAAAAACGAAGTTTAAGTTTCGTTTTTGTCATTTTAAGTTCGTTCCAAAAGTTGATATTTTGCAGAAAAACTGTTTAAATATGAAAAGAAACCTAAATTCACACTTAAAAACAAAGTTTAAGTTTTGTTTTTACAATTTTTAAGTTCGTCCCTAATCGTCCCTAAAAGTTGATATTTTGCAGAAAAACTAATTAAATATGAAAAGAAACCTAAATTCACACTTAAAAACAAAGTTTAAGTTTGGTTTATGCAATTTTTAAGTTCGTCCCTAAAAGTTGTTATTTTGCAGCAAAACTATTGAAATATAAAAAGAAACCTTAATTCACACTTAAAAACAAAGTTTAAGTTTCGTTTTTGTTATTTTTGAGTTCGTCCCTAAAAGTTGTTATTTTGCAGTAAACTATTTCAATATGAAAAGAAACCTAAATTCACACTAAAAACAAAGTTTAAGTTACGTTTTTGCCATTTTTAACTTCGTCCCTAAAAGTTAATATTTTGCAGAAAAACTAATTAAATATGAAAAGAAACCTAAATTCACACTTAAAAACAAAGTTTAAGTTTGGTTTATGCAATTTTTAAGTTCGTCCCTAAAAGTTGTTATTTTGCAGCAAAACTATTGAAATATAAAAAGAAACCTAAATTCACACTTAAAAACAAAGTTTTAGTTTCGTTTTTGTTATTATTGAGTTCGTCCCTAAAAGATGTTATTTTGCAGTAAAACTATTTCAATATGAAAAGAAACCTAAATTCACACTTAAAAACAAAGTTTAATTTTGTTTTTGCAATTTTTAAGTTCGTCCCTAAAAGTTGATATTTTGCAGGAAAAACTATTTAAATATGAAAGAAACCAAAGTTCACACTTAAAAACAAAGTTTAAGTTTCGTTTTCTGTCATTTTTTAAGTTCGTTCCAAAAGTTGATATTTTGCAGAAAAACTGTTTAAATATGAAAAGAAATTTAAATTCACACTTAAAAACAAAGTTTAAGTGTTGTTTTTACAATTTTTAAGTTCGTCCCTAAAAGTTGATATTTTGCAGAAAAACTACTTAAATATAAAAAAGAAACCTAAATTCACACTTAAAAACAAAGTTTAAGTTTGGTTTTTGCAATTTTAAGTGCGTCCCTAAAAGTTGATATTTTGCAGAAAAACTGTTTAAATATAAAAAGAAACTTGAAATTACACTTAAAAACAAAGTTTAAGTTTGAAATTACACTTAAAACAAAGTTTAAGTTTGGTTTTTGCCATTTTTAAGTTTGTCCCTAAAAGTTAATATTTTGCAGAAAAACTAATTAAATATGAAAAGAAACCCAAATTCACACTTAAAAACAAAGTTTAAGTTTCGTGTTTGCCATTTTTAAGTTCGTCCCTAAAAGTTAATATTTTGCAGAAAAACTAATTAAATATGAAAAGAAACTTAAATTCTTACCTAAAAACATAGTTTAAGTTTCGTTTTTGCAATTTTTAAGTTCGTCCCTAAAAGTTGTTACCTTGCAGTAAAACTATTTAAATATGAATAAGAAACCTAAATTCACACTTAAAAACAATGTTTAAGTTTCGTTTTTGCCATTTTTAAGTTCGTCCCTAAAAGTTGATATTTTGCAGAAAAACTAATTAAATATGAAAAGAAACCTAAATTCACACTTAAAAACAAAGTTTAAGTTTCGTTTTTGTTATTTTGAGTTCGTCCTTAAAAGTTGTTATTTTGCAGTAAAACTATTGCAATATGAAAAGAAAAATAAATTCACACTTAAAAACTAAGTTTAGTTTCGTTTTTGCCATTTTTAACTTCGTCCCTAAAAGTTAATATTTTGCAGAAAAACTAATTAAATATGAAAAGAAAACCAAATTCACACTTAAAAACAAAGTTTAAGTTTGGTTTATGCAATTTTTAAGTTCGTCCCTAAAAGTTGTTATTTTGCAGCAAAACTATTGAAATATAAAAAGAAACCTAAATTCACACTAAAAACAAAGTTTAAAATTCGTTTTTGTTATTATTGAGTTCGTCCTTAAAAGTTGTTATTTTGCAGTAAAACTATTTCAATATGAAAAGAAACCAAAGTTCACACTTAAAACAAAGTTTAAGTTTCGTTTTTGTCATTTTTAAGTTCGTTCCAAAAGTTGATATTTTGCAGAAAAACTGTTTTAAATATGAAAAGAAACCTAAATTCACACTTAAAAACAAAGTTTAAGTTTTGTTTTTACAATTTTTAAGTTCGTCCCTAAAGTTGATATTTTGCAGAAAAACTATTTAATATGAAAAGAAACCTAAATTCACCTTAAAAACAAAGTTTAAGTTTCGTTTTTGCCATTTTTAACTTCGTCCCTAAAAGTTAATATTTTGCAGAAAAACTAATTAAATATGAAAAGAAAACTAAATTCACACTTAAAAACAAAGTTTAAGTTTGGTTTATGCAATTTTTAAGTTCGTCCCTAAAAGTTGTTATTTTGCAGCAAAACTATTGAAATATAAAAAGAAACCTAAATTCACACTTAAAAACAAAGTTTAAGTTTCGTTTTTGTTATTTTTGAGTTCGTCCCTAAAAAACGTTATTTTGCAGTAAAACTATTTCAATATGAAAAGAAACCTAAATTCACACTTAAAAACAAAGTTTAAGTTTCGTTTTTGCCATTTTTAACTTCGTCCCTTAAAGTTAATATTTTGCAGAAAAACTAATTAAATATGAAAAGAAACCTAAATTCACACTTAAAAACAAAGTTTAAGTTTGGTTTCTGCAATTTTTAAGTTCGTCCCTAAAAGTTGTTATTTTGCAGCAAAACTATTGAAATATAAAAAGAAACCTAAATTCACACTTAAAAACAAAGTTTAAGTTTCGTTTTTGTTATTATTGAGTTCGTCCCTAAAAGATGTTATTTTGCAGTAAAACTATTTCAATATGAAAAGAAACCTAAATTCACACTTAAAAACAAAGTTTAATTTTGGTTTTTGCAATTTTTAAGTTCGTCCCTAAAAGTTGATATTTTGCAGAAAAAACTATTTAAATATGAAAAGAAACCAAAGTTCACACTTAAAAACAAAGCTTAAGTTTCGTTTTTGTCATTTTAAGTTCTTTCCAAAAGTTGATATTTTGCAGAAAAACTGTTTAAATATGAAAAGAAACTTAAATTCACACTTAAAAACAAAGTTTAAGTTTGGTTTATGCAATTTTTAAGTTCGTCCCTAAAAGTTGTTATTTTGCAGCAAAACTATTGAAATATAAAAAGAAACCTAAATTCACACTTAAAAACAAAGTTTAAGTTTCGTTTTTGTTATTTTTGAGTTCGTCCCTAAAAAATGTTATTTTGCAGTAAAACTATTTCAATATGAAAAGAAACCTAAATTCACATTTAAAAACAAAGTTTAAGTTTCGTTTTTGCCATTTTTAACTTCGTCCCTTAAAGTTAATATTTTGCAGAAAAACTAATTAAATATGAAAAGAAACCTAAATTCACACTTAAAAACAAAGTTTAAGTTTGGTTTCTGCAATTTTTAAGTTCGTCCCTAAAAGTTGTTATTTTGCAGCAAAACTATTGAAATATAAAAAGAAACCTAAATTCACACTTAAAAACAAAGTTTAGGTTTCGTTTTTGTTATTTTTGAGTTCGTCCCTAAAAGTTGTTATTTTGCAGTAAAACTATTTCAATATGAAAAGAAACCTAAATTCACACTTAAAAACAAAGTTTAAGTTTCGTTTTTGCCATTTTTAACTTCGTCCCTAAAAGTTAATATTTTGCAGAAAAACTAATTAAATATGAAAAGAAACCTAAATTCACACTTAAAAACAAAGTTTAAGTTTGGTTTATGCAATTTTTAAGTTCGTCCCTAAAAGTTGTTATTTTGCAGCAAAACTATTTAAATATAAAAAGAAACCTAAATTCACACTTAAAAACAAAGTTTAAGTTTCGTTTTTGTTATTATTGAGTTCGTCCCTAAAAGATGTTATTTTGCAGTAAAACTATTTCAATATGAAAAGAAACCTAAATTCACACTTAAAAACAAAGTTTAATTTTGGTTTTTGCAATTTTTAAGTTGGTCCCTAAAAGTTGATATTTTGCAGAAAAACTATTTAAATATGAAAAGAAACCAAAGTTCACACTTAAAAACAAAGTTTAAGTTTCGTTTTTGTCATTTTTAAGTTCTTTCCAAAAGTTGATATTTTGCAGAAAAACTGTTTAAATATGAAAAGAAACTTAAATTCACACTTAAAAACAAAGTTTAAGTTTTGTTTTTACAATTTTTAAGTTCGTCCCTAAAAGTTGATATTTTGCAGAAAAACTATTTAAATATAAAAAGAAACCTAAATTCACACTTAAAAACAATGTTTAAGTTTCGTTTTTGCCATTTTTAAGTTCGTCCCTAAAAGTTGATATTTTGCAGAAAAACTAATTAAATATGAAAAGAAACCTAAATTCACACTTAAAAACAAAGTTAAAGTTTCGTTTTTGCAATTTTTAAGTGCGTCCCTAAAAGTTGATATTTTGCAGAAAAACTGTTTAAATATAAAAAGAAACTTGAAATTACACTTAAAAACAAAGTTTAAGTTTGGTTTTTGCCATTTTTAAGTTCGTCCCTAAAAGTTAATATTTTGCAGAAAAACTAATTAAATATGAAAAGAAACTTAAATTCTTACCTAAAAACATAGTTTAAGTTTCGTTTTTGCAATTTTTAAGTTCGTCCCTAAAAGTTGTTACCTTGCAGTAAAACTATTTAAATATGAAAAGAAACCTAAATTCACACTTAAAAACAATGTTTAAGTTTCGTTTTTGCCATTTTTAAGTTCGTCCCTAAAAGTTGATATTTTGCAGAAAAACTAATTAAATATGAAAAGAAACCTAAATTCACACTTAAAAACAAAGTTAAAGTTTCGTTTTTGTTATTTTTGAGTTCGTCCCTTAAAGTTGTTATTTTGCAGTAAAACTATTTCAATATGAAAAGAAACCTTAATACACACTTAAAAACAAAGTTTAAGTTTCGTTTTTGCCATTTTTAAGTTCGTCCCTAAAAGTTGATATTTTGCAGAAAAACTATTGAAATATGAAAAGAAACCTAAATTCACACTTAAAAACAAAGTTTAAGTTTCGTTTTTGCCATTTTTAACTTCGTCCCTAAAAGTTAATATTTTGCAGAAAAACTAATTAAATATGAAAAGAAAACTAAATTCACACTTAAAAACAAAGTTTAAGTTTGGTTTATGCAATTTTTAAGTTCGTCCCTAAAAGTTGTTATTTTGCAGCAAACCTATTGAAATATAAAAAGAAACCTAAATTCACACTTAAAAACAAAGTTTAAGTTTCGTTTTTGTTATTATTGAGTTCGTCCCTAAAAGTTGTTATTTTGCAGTAAAACTATTTCAATATGAAAAGAAACCTAAATTCACACTTAAAAACATCCCTAAAAGTTGATATTTTGCAGAAAAACTGTTTAAATATGAAAAGAAACCTAAATTCACACTTAAAAACAAAGTTTAAGTTTCGTGTTTGCCATTTTTAAGTTCGTCCCTAAAAGTTAATATTTTGCAGAAAAACTAATTAAATATGAAAAGAAACCTAAATTCACACTTAAAAACAAAGTTTAAGTTTCGTTTTTTGCCATTTTTAAGTTCGTCCCTAAAAGTTAATATTTTGCAGAAAAACTAATTAAATATGAAAAGAAAACTAAATTCACACTTAAAAACAAAGTTTAAGTTTGGTTTATGCAATTTTTAAGTTCGTCCCTAAAAGTTGTTATTTTGCAGCAAAACTATTGAAATATAAAAAGAAACCTAAATTCACACTTAAAAACAAAGTTTAAGTTTCGTTTTTGTTATTATTGAGTTCGTCCCTAAAAGATGTTATTTTGCAGTAAAGCTATTTCAATATGAAAAGAAACCTAAATTCACACTTAAAAACAAAGTTTAATTTTGGTTTTTGCAATTTTTAAGTTCGTCCCTAAAAGTTGATATTTTGCAGAAAAACTATTTAAATATGAAAAGAAACCAAAGTTCACACTTAAAAACAAAGTTTAAGTTTCGTTTTTGTCATTTTTAAGTTCTTTCCAAAAGTTGATATTTTGCAGAAAAACTGTTTAAATATGAAAAGAAACTTAAATTCACACTTAAAAACAAAGTTTAAGTTTTGTTTTTACAATTTTTAAGTTCGTCCCTAAAAGTTGATATTTTGCAGAAAAAACTATTTAAATATAAAAAGAAACCTAAATTCACACTTAAAAACAAAGTTTAAGTTTGGTTTTTGCAATTTTTAAGTGCGTCCCTAAAAGTTGATATTTTGCAGAAAAACTGTTTAAATATAAAAAGAAACTTGAAATTACACTTAAAAACAAAGTTTAAGTTTGGTTTTTGCCATTTTTAAGTTCGTCCCTAAAAGTTAATATTTTGCAGAAAAACTAATTAAATATGAAAAGAAACTTAAATTCTTACCTAAAAACATAGTTTAGGTTTCGTTTTTGCAATTTTTAAGTTCGTCCCTAAAAGTTGTTACCTTGCAGTAAAACTATTTAAATATGAAAAGAAACCTAAATTCACACTTAAGAACAATGTTTAAGTTTCGTTTTTGCCATTTTTAAGTTCGTCCCTAAAAGTTGATATTTTGCAGAAAAACTAATTAAATATGAAAAGAAACCTAAATTCACACTTAAAAACAAAGTTAAAGTTTCGTTTTTGTTATTTTTGGGTTCGTCCCTAAAAGTTGTTATTTTGCAGTAAAACTATTTCAATATGAAAAGAAACCTTAATACACACTTAAAAACAAAGTTTAAGTTTCGTTTTTGCCATTTTTAAGTTCGTCCCTAAAAGTTGATATTTTGCAGAAAAACTATTGAAATATGAAAAGAAACCTAAATTCACACTTAAAAACAAAGTTTAAGTTTCGTTTTTGCCATTTTTAACTTCGTCCCTAAAAGTTAATATTTTGCAGAAAAACTAATTAAATATGAAAAGAAAACTAAATTCACACTTAAAAACAAAGTTTAAGTTTGGTTTATGCAATTTTTAAGTTCGTCCCTAAAAGTTGTTATTTTGCAGCAAACCTATTGAAATATAAAAAGAAACCTAAATTCACACTTAAAAACAAAGTTTAAGTTTCGTTTTTGTTATTATTGAGTTCGTCCCTAAAAGTTGTTATTTTGCAGTAAAACTATTTCAATATGAAAAGAAACCTAAATTCACACTTAAAAACATCCCTAAAAGTTGATATTTTGCAGAAAAACTGTTTAAATATGAAAAGAAACCTAAATTCACACTTAAAAACAAAGTTTAAGTTTCGTGTTTGCCATTTTTAAGTTCGTCCCTAAAAGTTAATATTTTGCAGAAAAACTAATTAAATATGAAAAGAAACCTAAATTCACACTTAAAAACAAAGTTTAAGTTTCGTTTTTGCCATTTTTAAGTTCGTCCCTAAAAGTTAATATTTTGCAGAAAAACTATTGAAATATGAAAAGAAACCTAAATTCACACTTAAAAACAAAGTTTAAGTTTCGTTTTTGCCATTTTTAACTTCGTCCCTAAAAGTTAATATTTTGCAGAAAAACTAATTAAATATGAAAAGAAAACTAAATTCACACTTAAAAACAAAGTTTAAGTTTGGTTTATGCAATTTTTAAGTTCGTCCCTAAAAGTTGTTATTTTGCAGCAAACCTATTGAAATATAAAAAGAAACCTATATTCACACTAAAAACAAAGTTTAAGTTTCGTTTTTGTTATTATTGAGTTCGTCCCTAAAAGTTGTTATTTTGCAGTAAAACTATTTCAATATGAAAAGAAACCTAAATTCACACTTAAAAACATCCCTAAAAAATGATATTTTGCAGAAAAACTGTTTAAATATGAAAAGAAACTTAAATTCACACTTAAAAACAAAGTTTAAGTTTCGTGTTTGCCATTTTTAAGTTCGTCCCTAAAAGTTAATATTTTGCAGAAAAACTAATTAAATATGAAAAGAAACCTAAATTCACACTTAAAAACAAAGTTTAAGTTTGGTTTATGCAATTTTTAAGTTCGTCCCTAAAAGTTGTTATTTTGCAGCAAAACTATTGAAATATAAAAAGAAACCTAAATTCACACTTAAAAACAAAGTTTAAGTTTCGTTTTTGTTATTTTTGAGTTCGTCCCTAAAAAATGTTATTTTGCAGTAAAACTATTTCAATATGAAAAGAAACCTAAATTCACACTTAAAAACAAAGTTTAAGTTTCTTATTGCCATTTTTAACTTCGTCCCTTAAAGTTAATATTTTGCAGAAAAACTAATTAAATATGAAAAGAAACCTAAATTCACACTTAAAAACAAAGTTTAAGTTTGGTTTCTGCAACTTTTAAGTTCGTCCCTAAAAGTTGTTATTTTGCAGCAAAACTATTGAAATATAAAAAGAAACCTAAATTCACACTTAAAAACAAAGTTTAGGTTTCGTTTTTGTTATTTTTGAGTTCGTCCCTAAAAAATGTTATTTTGCAGTAAAACTATTTCAATATGAAAAGAAACCTAAATTCACACTTAAAAACAAAGTTTAAGTTTCGTTTTTGCCATTTTTAACTTCGTCCCTAAAAGTTAATATTTTGCAGAAAAACTAATTAAATATGAAAAGAAACCTAAATTCACACTTAAAAACAAAGTTTAAGTTTGGTTTATGCAATTTTTAAGTTCGTCCCTAAAAGTTGTTATTTTGCAGCAAAACTATTGAAATATAAAAAGAAACCTAAATTCACACTTAAAAACAAAGTTTAAGTTTCGTTTTTGTTATTATTGAGTTCGTCCCTAAAAGTTGATATTTTGCAGAAAAACTAATTAAATATGAAAAGAAACTTAAATAATTAAATATGAAAAGAAACCTAAATTCTTACTTAAAAACAAAGTTTAAGTTTGGTTTATGCAATTTTTAAGTTCGTCCCTAAAAGTTGTTATTTTGCAGCAAAACTATGGAAATATAAAAAGAAACCTAAATTCACACTTAAAAACAAAGTTTAAGTTTCGTTTTTGTTATTATTGAGTTCGTCCCTAAAAGTTGATATTTTGCAGAAAAACTATTTAAATATGAAAAGAAACCAAAGTTCACACTTAAAAACAAAGTTTAAGTTTCGTTTTTGCCATTTTTAACTTCGTCCCTAAAAGTTAATATTTTGCAGAAAAACTAATTAAATATGAAAAGAAACCTAAATTCACACTTAAAAACAAAGTTTAAGTTTGGTTTATGCAATTTTTAAGTTCGTCCCTAAAAGTTGTTATTTTGCAGCAAAACTATTGAAATATAAAAAGAAACCTAAATTCACACTTAAAAACAAAGTTTAAGTTTCGTTTTTGTTATTATTGAGTTCGTCCCTAAAAGATGTTATTTTGCAGTAAAACTATTTCAATATGAAAAGAAACCTAAATTCACACTTAAAAACAAAGTTTAATTTTGGTTTTTGCAATTTTTAAGTTCGTCCCTAAAAGTTGATATTTTGCAGAAAAACTATTTAAATATGAAAAGAAACCAAAGTTCACACTTAAAAACAAAGTTTAAGTTTCGTTTTTGCCATTTTTAACTTCGTCCCTAAAAGTCAATATTTTGCAGAAAAACTAATTAAATATGAAAAGAAACCTAAATTCACACTTAAAAACAAAGTTTAAGTTTGGTTTATGCAATTTTTAAGTTCGTCCCTAAAAGTTGTTATTTTGCAGCAAAACTATTGAAATATAAAAAGAAACCTAAATTCACACTTAAAAACAAAGTTTAAGTTTCGTTTTTGTTATTATTGAGTTCGTCCCTAAAAGATGTTATTTTGCAGTAAAACTATTTCAATATGAAAAGAAACCTAAATTCACACTTAAAAACAAAGTTTAAGTTTCGTTTTTGGCATTTTTAACTTCGTCCCTAAAAGTTAATATTTTGCAGAAAAACTAATTAAATATGAAAAGAAACCTAAATTCACACTTAAAAACAAAGTTTAAGTTTCGTTTTTGCCATTTTTAACTTCGTCCCTAAAAGTTAATATTTTGCAGAAAAACTAATTAAATATGAAAAGAAAACTAAATTCACACTTAAAAACAAAGTTTAAGTTTGGTTTATGCAATTTTTAAGTTCGTCCCTAAAAGTTGTTATTTTGCAGCAAAACTATTGAAATATAAAAAGAAACCTAAATTCACACTTAAAAACAAAGCTTAAGTTTCGTTTTTGTTATTATTGAGTTCGTCCCTAAAAGTTGTTATTTTGCAGTAAAACTATTTCAATATGAAAAGAAACCTAAATTCACACTTAAAAACAAAGTTTAGTTTTGGTTTTTGCAATTTTTAAGTTCGTCCCTAAAAGTTGATATTTTGAAGAAAAACTATTTAAATATGAAAAGAAACCAAAGTTCACACTTAAAAACAAAGTTTAAGTTTCGTTTTTGTCATTTTTAAGTTCGTTCCAAAAGTTGATATTTTGCAGAAAAACTGTTTAAATATGAAAAGAAACCTAAATTCACACTTAAAAACAAAGTTTAAGTTTTGTTTTTACAATTTTTAAGTTCGTCCCTAAAAGTTGATATTTTGCAGAAAAACTATTTAAATATAAAAAGAAACCTAAATTCACACTTAAAAACAAAGTTTAAGTTTGGTTTTTGCAATTTTTAAGTGCGTCCCTAAAAGTTGATATTTTGCAGAAAAACTGTTTAAATATAAAAAGAAACTTGAAATTACACTTAAAATATCAACTTTTAGGGACGAACTTAAAAATGGCAAAAACGAAACTTAAACTTTGTTTTTAAGTGTGAATTAAGGTTTCTTTTCATATTTAAATAGTTTTACTGCAAAGTAACAACTTTTAGGGACGAACTTAAAAATTGCAAAAACGAAACTTAAACTTTGTTTTTAGGTAAGAATTTAAGTTTCTTTTCATATTTAATTAGTTTTTCTGCAAAATATTAACTTTTAGGGACAGACTTAAAAATGGCAAAAACCAAACTTAAACTTTGTTTTTAAGTGTAATTTCAAGTTTCTTTTCATATTTAAACAGTTTTTCTGCAAAATATCAACTTTTAGGGACGCACTTAAAAATTGCAAAAACCAAACTTAAACTTTGTTTTTAAGTGTGAATTTAGGTTTCTTTTTATATTTAAATAGTTTTACTGCAAAATATCAACTTTTAGGGACGAACTTAAAAATTGTAAAAACGAAACTTAAACTTGGTTTTTAAGTGTGAATTTAAGTTTCTTTACATATTTAAATAGTTTTTCTGTAAAATATCTACTTGTCGAAACGAACTTAAAAACTGTACAAATGAAACTTAAACTTTGTTTTTAAGTGTGAATTTAGGTTTCTTTTCATATTTAAATAGTTTTTCTGCAAAATATCAACTTTTAGGGACGAACTTAAAAATTGCAAAAACCAAAATTAAACTTTGTTTTTAAGGGTGAATTTAGGTTTCTTTTCATATTGAAATAGTTTTACTGCAAAATAACAACTTTTAGGGACGAACTCAAATATAACAAAAACGAAACTTAAACTTTGTTTTTAAGTGTGAATTTAGGTTTCTTTTTATATTTCAATAGTTTTGCTGCAAAATAACAACTTTTAGGGACGAACTTAAAACTTGCATAAACCAAACTTAAACTTTGTTTTTAAGTGTGAATTTAGGTTTCTTTTCATATTTAATTATTTTTTCTGCAAAATATTAACTTTTAGGGACGAAGTTAAAAATGGCAAAAACGAAACTTAAACTTTGTTTTTAAGTGTGAATTTAGGTTTCTTTTCATATTTCAATAGTTTTTCTGCAAAATATCAACTTTTAGGGACGAACTTAAAAATGGCAAAAACGAAACTTAAACATTGTTTTTAAGTGTGAATTTAGGTTTCTTTTCATATTTAAATAGTTTTACTGCAAGGTAACAACTTTTAGGGACGAACTTAAAAATTGCAAAAACGAAACTTAAAATTTGTTTTTAGGTAAGAATTTAAGTTTCTTTTCATATTTAATTAGTTTTTCTGCAAAATATTAACTTTTAGGGACGAACTTAAAAATGGCAAACACGAAACTTAAACTTTGTTTTTAAGTGTGAATTTGGGTTTCTTTTCATATTTAATTAGTTTTTCTGCAAAATATTAACTTTTAGGGACAAACTTAAAAATGGCAAAAACCAAACTTAAACTTTGTTTTTAAGTGTAATTTCAAGTTTCTTTTTATATTTAAACAGTTTTTCTGCAAAATATCAACTTTTAGGGACGCACTTAAAAATTGCAAAAACCAAACTTGAACTTTGTTTTTAAGTGTGAATTTAAGTTTCTTTTCATATTTAAACAGTTTTTCTGCAAAATATCAACTTTTGGAACGAACTTAAAAATGACAAAAACGAAACTTAAACTTTGTTTTTAAGTGTGAACTTTGGTTTCTTTTCATATTTAAATAGTTTTTCTGCAAAATATTAACTTTTAGGGACGAACTTAAAAATTGCAAAAACCAAAATTAAACTTTGTTTTTAAGTGTGAATTTATGTTTCTTTTCATATTGAAATAGTTTTACTGCAAAATAACAACTTTTAGGGACGAACTCAATAATAACAAAAACGAAACTTAAACTTTTTTTTTAAGTGTGAATTTAGGTTTCTTTTTATATTTCAATAGTTTTGCTGCAAAATTACAACTTTTAGGGACGAACTTAAAAATTGCATAAACCAAACTTAAACTTTGTTTTTAGGTGTGAATTTAGGTTTCTTTTCATATTTAATTAGTTTTTCTGCAAAATATCAACTTTTAGGGACGAATTTAAAATTGCAAAAACGAAACTTAAACTTTGTTTTCAGGTAAGAATTTAGGTTTCTTTTCATATTTAATTAGTTTTTCTGCAAAATAACAACTTTTAGGGACGAACTTAAAAATTGCATAAACCAAACTTAAACTTTGTTTTTAAGTGTGAATTTAGGTTTCTTTTTATATTTAAATAGTTTTTCGGCAAAATATCAACTTTTAGGGACGAACTTAAAAATTGTAAAAACGAAACTTAAACTTTGTTTTTAAGTGTGAATTTAAGTTTCTTTACATATTTAAATAGTTTTTCTGTAAAATATCTACTTGTCGAAACGAACTTAAAAACTGTACAAATGAAACTTAAACTTTGTTTTTAATTGTGAATTTAGGTTTCTTTTCATATTTAAAGAGTTTTTCTGCAAAATATCAACTCTTAGGGACGAACTTAAAAATTGCAAAAACCAAAATTAAACTTTGTTTTTAAGTGCGAATTTAGGTTTCTTTTCATATTAAAATAGTTTTACTGCAAAATAACAACTTTTAGGGACGAACTCAAATATAACAAAAACGAAACTTAAACTTTGTTTTGAAGTGTGAATTTAGGTTTCTTTTTATATTTCAATAGTTTTGCTGCAAAATAACAACTTTTAGGGACGAACTTAAAAATTGCATAAACCAAACTTAAACTTTGTTTTTAAGTGTGAATTTAGGTTTCTTTTCATATTTAATTATTTTTTCTGCAAAATATTAACTTTTAGGGACGAAGTTAAAAATGGCAAAAACGAAACTTAAACTTTGTTTTTAAGTGTGAATTTGGGTTTCTTTTCATATTTAATTAGTTTTTCTGCAAAATATCAACTTTTAGGGACGAACTTAAAAATGGCAAAAACGAAACTTAAACTTTGTTTTTAAGTGTGAATTTGGGTTTCTTTTCATATTTAATTAGTTTTTCTGCAAAATAACAACTTTTAGGGACGAACTTAAAAATTGCAAAAACGAAACTTAAACTTTGTTTTTAGGTAAGAATTTAAGTTTCTTTTCATATTTAATTAGTTTTTCTGCAAAATATTAACTTTTAGGGACGAACTTAAAAATGGCAAACACGAAACTTAAACTTTGTTTTTAAGTGTGAATTTGGGTTTCTTTTCATATTTAATTAGTTTTTCTGCAAAATATTAACTTTTAGGGACAAACTTAAAAATGGCAAAAACCAAACTTAAACTTTGTTTGCAGAAAAACTATTGAAATATAAAAAGAAACCTAAATTCACACTTAAAAACAAAGCTTAAGTTTCGTTTTTGTTATTATTGAGTTCGTCCCTAAAAGTTGTTATTTTGCAGTAAAACTATTTCAATATGAAAAGAAACCTAAATTCACACTTAAAAACAAAGTTTAAGTTTGGTTTTTGCAATTTTTAAGTGCGTCCCTAAAAGTTGATATTTTGCAGAAAAACTGTTTAAATATAAAAAGAAACTTGAAATTACACTTAAAATATCAACTTTTAGGGACGAACTTAAAAATGGCAAAAACGAAACTTAAACTTTGTTTTTAAGTGTGAATTAAGGTTTCTTTTTATATTTAAATAGTTTTACTGCAAAGTAACAACTTTTAGGGACGAACTTAAAAATTGCAAAAACGAAACTTAAACTTTGTTTTTAGGTAAGAATTTAAGTTTCTTTTCATATTTAATTAGTTTTTCTGCAAAATATTAACTTTTAGGGACAGACTTAAAAATGGCAAAAACCAAACTTAAACTTTGTTTTTAAGTGTAATTTCAAGTTTCTTTTCATATTTAAACAGTTTTTCTGCAAAATATCAACTTTTAGGGACGCACTTAAAAATTGCAAAAACCAAACTTAAACTTTGTTTTTAAGTGTGAATTTAGGTTTCTTTTTATATTTAAATCTGCAAAATATCAACTTTTAGGGACGAACTTAAAAATTGTAAAAACGAAACTTAAACTTGGTTTTTAAGTGTGAATTTAAGTTTCTTTACATATTTAAATAGTTTTTCTGTAAAATATCTACTTGTCGAAACGAACTTAAAAACTGTACAAATGAAACTTAAACTTTGTTTTTAAGTGTGAATTTAGGTTTCTTTTCATATTTAAATAGTTTTTCTGTAAAATATCTACTTGTCGAAACGAACTTCAAAATTGCAAAAACCAAAATTAAACTTTGTTTTTAAGTGTGAATTTAGGTTTCTTTTCATATTGAAATAGTTTTACTGCAAAATAACAACTTTTAGGGACGAACTCAAATATAACAAAAACGAAACTTAAACTTTGTTTTTAAGTGTGAATTTAGGTTTCTTTTTATATTTCAATAGTTTTGCTGCAAAATAACCACTTTTAGGGACGAACTCAATAATAACAAAAACGAAACTTAAACTTTCTTTTTAAGTGTGAATTTAGGTTACTTTTTATATTTCAATAGTTTTGCTGCAAAATATTAACTTTTAGGGACGAACATAAAAATTGCATAAACCAAACTTTAACTTTGTTTTTAAGTGTGAATTTAGGTTTCTTTTCATATTTAATTAGTCTTTCTGCAAAATATTAACTTTTAGGGACGAAGTTAAAAATGGCAAAAACGACACTAAAACTTTGTTTTTAAGTGTGAATTTAGGTTTCTTTTCACATTGAAATAGTTTTACTGCAAAATAACAACTTTTAGGGACGAACTCAAAAATAACAAAAACGAAACTTAAACTTTGTTTTTAAGTGTGATTTAGGTTTCTATTTATATTTCAATAGTTTTGCTGCAAAATAACAACTTTTAGGGACGAACTTAAAAATTGCATAAACCAAACTTAAACTTTGTTTATAAGTGTGAATTTAGGTTTCTTTTCATATTTAATTAGTTTTTCTGCAAAATATTAACTTTTAGGGACGAAGTTAAAAATGGCAAAAACGAAACTTAAACTTTGTTTTTAAGTGTGAATTTAGGTTTCTTTTCATATTTCAATAGTTTTTCTGCAAAATATTAACTTTTAGGGACGAAATTAAAAATGGCAAAAACGAAACTTAAACTTTGTTTTTAAGTGTGAATTTAGGTTTCTTTTCATATTTCAATAGTTTTTCTGCAAAATAACAACTTTTAGGGACGAACTCAAAAATAACAAAAACGAAACTTAAACTTTGTTTTTAAGTGTGATTTAGGTTTCTTTTTATATTTCAATAGTTTTGCTGCAAAATAACAACTTTTAGGGACGAACTTAAAAATTGCATAAACCAAACTTAAACTTTGTTTATAAGTGTGAATTTAGGTTTCTTTTCATATTTAAATAGTTTTACTGCAAAGTAACAACTTTTAGGGACGAACTTAAAAATTGCATAAACCAAACTTAAACTTTGTTTTTAAGTGTGAATTTAAGTTTCTTTTCATATTTAATTAGTTTTTCTGCAAAATATTAACTTTTAGGGACAGACTTAAAAATGGCAAAAACCAAACTTAAACTTTGTTTTTAAGTGTAATTTCAAGTTTCTTTTCATATTTAAACAGTTTTTCAGCAAAATATCAACTTTTAGGGACGCACTTAAAAATTGCAAAAACCAAACTTAAACTTTGTTTTTAAGTGTGAATTTAGGTTTCTTTTTATATTTAAATAGTTTTACTGCAAAATATCAACTTTTAGGGACGAACTTAAAAATTGTAAAAACGAAACTTAAACTTGGTTTTTAAGTGTGAATTTAAGTTTCTTTACATATTTAAATAGTTTTTCTGTAAAATATCTACTTGTCGAAACGAACTTAAAAACTGTACAAATGAAACTTAAACTTTGTTTTTAAGTGTGTGTTTCTTTTCATATTTAGAAAGTTTTTCTGCAAAATATCAACTTTTAGGGACGAACTTAAAAATTGCAAAAACCAAAATTAAACTTTGTTTTTAAGTGTGAATTTAGGTTTCTTTTTATATTTAAATAGTTTTTCGGCAAAATATCAACTTTTAGGGACGAACTTAACAATTTTGTAAAAACGAAACTTAAACTTGGTTTTTAAGTGTGAATTTAAGTTTCTTTACATAATTAAATAGTTTTTCTGTAAAATATCTACTTGTCGAAACGAACTTAAAAACTGTACAAATGAAACTTAAACTTTGTTTTTAATTGTGAATTTAGGTTTCTTTTCATATTTAAATAGTTTTTCTGCAAAATATCAACTTTTAGGGACGAACTTAAAAATGGCAAAAACGACACTTAAACTTTGTTTTTAAGTGTGAATTTAGGTTTCTTTTCACATTGAAATAGTTTTACTGCAAAATAACAACTTTTAGGGACGAACTCAAAAATAACAAAAACGAAACTTAAACTTTGTTTTTAAATGTGAATTTAGGTTTCTTTTTATATTTCAATAGTTTTGCTGCAAAATAACAACTTTTAGGGACGAACTTAAAAATTGCATAAACCAAACTTAAACTTTGTTTATAAGTGTGAATTTAGGTTTCTTTTCATATTTAATTAGTTTTTCTGCAAAATATTAACTTTTAGGGACGAAGTTAAAAATGGCAAAAACGAAACTTAAACTTTGTTTTTAAGTGTGAATTTAGGTTTCTTTTCATATTTCAATAGTTTTTCTGCAAAATATCAACTTTTAGGGACGAACTTAAAAATGGCAAAAACGAAACTTAAACTTTGTTCTTAAGTGTGTATTACGGTTTCTTTTCATATTTAAATAGTTTTACTGCAAAATAACAACTTTTAGGGACGAACTCAAAAATAACAAAAACGAAACTTAAACTTTGTTTTTAAGTGTGAATTTAGGTTTCTTTTTATATTTCAATAGTTTTGCTGCAAAGTAACAACTTTTAGGGACGAACTTAAAAATTGCATAAACCAAACTTAAACTTTGTTTTTAAGTGTGAATTTAAGTTTCTTTTCATATTTAATTAGTTTTTCTGCAAAATATTAACTTTTAGGGACGAAGTTAAAAATGGCAAAAACGAAACTTAAACTTTGTTTTTAAGTGTGAATTTAGGTTTCTTTTCATATTTCAAAAGTTTTTCTGCAAAATATCAACTTTTAGGGACGAACTTAAAAATGGCAAAAACGAAACTTAAACATTTTTTTTAAGTGTGAATTTAGGTTTCTTTTCATATTTAAATAGTTTTACTGCAAGGTAACAACTTTTAGGGACGAACTTAAAAATTGCAAAAACGAAACTTAAACTTTGTTTTTAGGTAAGAATTTAAGTTTCTTTTCATATTTAATTAGTTTTTCTGCAAAATATTAACTTTTAGGGACGAACTTAAAAATGGCAAACACGAAACTTAAACTTTGTTTTTAAGTGTGAATTTGGGTTTCTTTTCATATTTAATTAGTTTTTCTGCAAAATATTAACTTTTAGGGACAAACTTGAAAATGGCAAAAACCAAACTTAAACTTTGTTTTTAAGTGTAATTTCAAGTTTCTTTTTATATTTAAACAGTTTTTCTGCAAAATATCAACTTTTAGGGACGCACTTAAAAATTGCAAAAACCAAACTTAAACTTTGTTTTTAAGTGTGAATTTAGGTTTCTTTTTATATTTAAATAGTTTTTCTGCAAAATATCAACTTTTAGGGACGAACTTAAAAATTGTAAAAACAAAACTTAAACTTTGTTTTTAAGTGTGAATTTAAGTTTCTTTTCATATTTAAACAGTTTTTCTGCAAAATATCAACTTTTGGAACGAACTTTAAAATGACAAAAACGAAACTTAAACTTTGTTTTTATGTGTGAACTTTGGTTTCTTTTCATATTTAAATAGTTTTTCTGCAAAATATCAACTTTTAGGGACGAACTTAAATATTGCAAAAACCAAAATTAAACTTTGTTTTTAAGTGTGAATTTAGGTTTCTTTTCATATTGAAATAGTTTTACTGCAAAATAACAACTTTTAGGGACGAACTCAATAATAACAAAAACGAAACTTAAACTTTGTTTTTAAGTGTGAATTTAGGTTTCTTTTTATATTTCAATAGTTTTGCTGCAAAATAACAACTTTTAGGGACGAACTTAAAAATTGCATAAACCAAACTTAAACTTTGTTTTTAAGTGTGAATTTAGGTTTCTTTTCATATTTAATTAGTTTTTCTGCAAAATATCAACTTTTAGGGACGAATTTAAAATTGCAAAAACGAAACTTAAACTTTGTTTTTAGGTAAGAATTTAGGTTTCTTTTCATATTTAATTAGTTTTTCTGCAAAATAACAACTTTTAGGAACGAACTTAAAAATTGCATAAACCAAACTTAAACTTTGTTTTTAAGTGTGAATTTAGGTTTCTTTTTATATTTAAATAGTTTTTCGGCAAAATATCAACTTTTAGGGACGAACTTAAAAATTGTAAAAACGAAACTTAAACTTGGTTTTTAAGTGTGAATTTAGGTTTCTTTTTATATTTCAATAGTTTTGATGCAAAATAACAACTTTTAGGGACGAACTTAAAAATTGCATAAACCAAACTTAAACTTTGTTTTTAAGTGTGAATTTAGGTTTCTTTTTATATTTAAATAGTTTTTCGGCAAAATATCAACTTTTAGGGACGAACTTAAAAATTGTAAAAACGAAACTTAAACTTGGTTTTTAAGTGTGAATTTAAGTTTCTTTACATAATTAAATAGTTTTTCTGTAAAATATCTACTTGTCGAAACGAACTTAAAAACTGTACAAATGAAACTTAAACTTTGTTTTTAATTGTGAATTTAGGTTTCTTTTCATATTTAAATAGTTTTTCTGCAAAATATCAACTTTTAGGGACGAACTTAAAAATGGCAAAAACGAAACTTAAACATTGTTTTTAAGTGTGAATTTAGGTTTCTTTTCATATTTAAATAGTTTTACTGCAAGGTAACAACTTTTAGGGACGAACTTAAAAATTGCAAAAACGAAACTTAAACTTTGTTTTTAGGTAAGAATTTAAGTTTCTTTTCATATTTAATTAGTTTTTCTGCAAAATATTAACTTTTAGGGACGAACTTAAAAATGGCAAACACGAAACTTAAACTTTGTTTTTAAGTGTGAATTTGGGTTTCTTTTCATATTTAATTAGTTTTTCTGCAAAATATTAACTTTTAGGGACAAACTTAAAAATGGCAAAAACCAAACTTAAACTTTGTTTTTAAGTGTAATTTCAAGTTTCTTTTTATATTTAAACAGTTTTTCTGCAAAATATCAACTTTTAGGGACGCACTTAAAAATTGCAAAAACCAAACTTAAACTTTGTTTTTAAGTGTGAATTTAGGTTTCTTTTTATATTTAAATAGTTTTTCTGCAAAATATCAACTTTTAGGGACGAACTTAAAAATTGTAAAAACAAAACTTAAACTTTGTTTTTAAGTGTGAATTTAAGTTTCTTTTCATATTTAAACAGTTTTTCTGCAAAATATCAACTTTTGGAACGAACTTTAAAATGACAAAAACGAAACTTAAACTTTGTTTTTATGTGTGAACTTTGGTTTCTTTTCATATTTAAATAGTTTTTCTGCAAAATATCAACTTTTAGGGACGAACTTAAATATTGCAAAAACCAAAATTAAACTTTGTTTTTAAGTGTGAATTTAGGTTTCTTTTCATATTGAAATAGTTTTACTGCAAAATAACAACTTTTAGGGACGAACTCAATAATAACAAAAACGAAACTTAAACTTTGTTTTTAAGTGTGAATTTAGGTTTCTTTTTATATTTCAATAGTTTTGCTGCAAAATAACAACTTTTAGGGACGAACTTAAAAATTCCATAAACCAAACTTAAACTTTGTTTTTAAGTGTGAATTTAGGTTTCTTTTCATATTTAATTAGTTTTTCTGCAAAATATCAACTTTTAGGGACGAATTTAAAATTGCAAAAACGAAACTTAAACTTTGTTTTTAGGTAAGAATTTAGGTTTCTTTTCATATTTAATTAGTTTTTCTGCAAAATAACAACTTTTAGGAACGAACTTAAAAATTGCATAAACCAAACTTAAACTTTGTTTTTAAGTGTGAATTTAGGTTTCTTTTTATATTTAAATAGTTTTTCGGCAAAATATCAACTTTTAGGGACGAACTTAAAAATTGTAAAAACGAAACTTAAACTTGGTTTTTAAGTGTGAATTTAGGTTTCTTTTTATATTTCAATAGTTTTGCTGCAAAATAACAACTTTTAGGGACGAACTTAAAAATTGCATAAACCAAACTTAAACTTTGTTTTTAAGTGTGAATTTAGGTTTCTTTTTATATTTAAATAGTTTTTCGGCAAAATATCAACTTTTAGGGACGAACTTAAAAATTGTAAAAACGAAACTTAAACTTGGTTTTTAAGTGTGAATTTAAGTTTCTTTACATAATTAAATAGTTTTTCTGTAAAATATCTACTTGTCGAAACGAACTTAAAAACTGTACAAATGAAACTTAAACTTTGTTTTTAATTGTGAATTTAGGTTTCTTTTTATATTTCAATAGTTTTGCTGCAAAATAACAACTTTTAGGGACGAACTTAAAAATTGCATAAACCAAACTTAAACTTTGTTTATAAGTGTGAATTTAGGTCTCTTTTCATATTTAATTAGTTTTTCTGCAAAATATTAACTTTTAGGGACGAAGTTAAAAATGGCAAAAACGAAACTTAAACTTTGTTTTTAAGTGTGAATTTAGGTTTCTTTTCATATTTCAATAGTTTTTCTGCAAAATATTAACTTTTAGGGACGAAATTAAAAATGGCAAAAACGAAACTTAAACTTTGTTTTTAAGTGTGAATCTAGGTTTCTTTTCATATTTCAATAGTTTTTCTGCAAAATATCAACTTTTAGGGACGAACTCAATAATAACAAAAACGAAACTTAAACTTTGTTTTTAAGTGTGAATTTAGGTTTCTTTTTATATTTCAATAGTTTTGCTGCAAAATAACAACTTTTAGGGACGAACTTAAAAATTGCATAAACCAAACTTAAACTTTGTTTTTAAGTAAGAATTTAGGTTTCTTTTCATATTTAATTAGTTTTTCTGCAAAATATTAACTTTTAGGGACGAACTTAAAAATTGTAAAAACAAAACTTAAACTTTGTTTTTAAGTGTGAATTTAGGTTTCTTTTCATATTTAAACAGTTTTTCTGCAAAATATCAACTTTTGGAACGAACTTAAAAATGAAAAAACGAAACTTAAACTTTGTTTTTAAGTGTGAACTTTGGTTTCTTTTCATATTTAAATAGTTTTTCTGCAAAATATCAACTTTTAGGGACGAACTCAATAATAACAAAAACGAAACTTAAACTTTGTTTTTAAGTGTGAATTTAGGTTTCTTTTTATATTTCAATAGTTTTGCTGCAAAATAACAACTTTTAGGGACGAACTTAAAAATTGCATAAACCAAACTTAAACTTTGTTTTTAAGTGTGAATTTAGGTTTCTTTTCATATTTAATTAGTTTTTCTGCAAAATATTAACTTTTAGGGACGAAGTTAAAAATGCCAAAAACGAAACTTAAACTTTGTTTTTAAGTGTGAATTTAGGTTTCTTTTCATATTTCAATAGTTTTTCTGCAAAATATCAACTTTTAGGGACGAATTTAAAATTGCAAAAACGAAACTTTAACTTTGTTTTTAGGTAAGAATTTAGGTTTCTTTTCATATTTAATTAGTTTTTCTGCAAAATATTAACTTTTAGGGACAAACTTAAAAATGGCAAAAACCAAACTTAAACTTTGTTTTTAAGTGTGAATTTAGGTTTCTTTTTATATTTAAATAGTTTTTCGGCAAAATATCAACTTTTAGGGACGAACTTAAAAATTGTAAAAACGAAACTTAAACTTGGTTTTTAAGTGTGAATTTAAGTTTCTTTACATATTTAAATAGTTTTTCTGTAAAATATCAACTTTTAGGGACGAACTCAATAATAACAAAAACGAAACTTAAACTTTGTTTTTAAGTGTGAATTTAGGTTTCTTTTTATATTTAAATAGTTTTTCGGCAAAATATCAACTTTTAGGGACGAACTTAAAAATTGTAAAAACGAAACTTAAACTTGGTTTTTAAGTGTGAATTTAAGTTTCTTTACATAATTAAATAGTTTTTCTGTAAAATATCTACTTGTCGAAACGAACTTAAAAACTGTACAAATGAAACTTAAACTTTGTTTTTAATTGTGAATTTAGGTTTCTTTTCATATTTAAATAGTTTTTCTGCAAAATATCAACTTTTAGGGACGAACTTAAAAATGGCAAAAACGAAACTTAAACATTGTTTTTAAGTGTGAATTTAGGTTTCTTTTCATATTTAAATAGTTTTACTGCAAGGTAACAACTTTTAGGGACGAACTTAAAAATTGCAAAAACGAAACTTAAACTTTGTTTTTAGGTAAGAATTTAAGTTTCTTTTCATATTTAATTAGTTTTTCTGCAAAATATTAACTTTTAGGGACGAACTTAAAAATGGCAAACACGAAACTTAAACTTTGTTTTTAAGTGTGAATTTGGGTTTCTTTTCATATTTAATTAGTTTTTCTGCAAAATATTAACTTTTAGGGACAAACTTAAAAATGGCAAAAACCAAACTTAAACTTTGTTTTTAAGTGTAATTTCAAGTTTCTTTTTATATTTAAACAGTTTTTCTGCAAAATATCAACTTTTAGGGACGCACTTAAAAATTGCAAAAACCAAACTTAAACTTTGTTTTTAAGTGTGAATTTAGGTTTCTTTTTATATTTAAATAGTTTTTCTGCAAAATATCAACTTTTAGGGACGAACTTAAAAATTGTAAAAACAAAACTTAAACTTTGTTTTTAAGTGTGAATTTAAGTTTCTTTTCATATTTAAACAGTTTTTCTGCAAAATATCAACTTTTGGAACGAACTTTAAAATGACAAAAACGAAACTTAAACTTTGTTTTTATGTGTGAACTTTGGTTTCTTTTCATATTTAAATAGTTTTTCTGCAAAATATCAACTTTTAGGGACGAACTTAAATATTGCAAAAACCAAAATTAAACTTTGTTTTTAAGTGTGAATTTAGGTTTCTTTTCATATTGAAATAGTTTTACTGCAAAATAACAACTTTTAGGGACGAACTCAATAATAACAAAAACGAAACTTAAACTTTGTTTTTAAGTGTGAATTTAGGTTTCTTTTTATATTTCAATAGTTTTGCTGCAAAATAACAACTTTTAGGGACGAACTTAAAAATTCCATAAACCAAACTTAAACTTTGTTTTTAAGTGTGAATTTAGGTTTCTTTTCATATTTAATTAGTTTTTCTGCAAAATATCAACTTTTAGGGACGAATTTAAAATTGCAAAAACGAAACTTAAACTTTGTTTTTAGGTAAGAATTTAGGTTTCTTTTCATATTTAATTAGTTTTTCTGCAAAATAACAACTTTTAGGAACGAACTTAAAAATTGCATAAACCAAACTTAAACTTTGTTTTTAAGTGTGAATTTAGGTTTCTTTTTATATTTAAATAGTTTTTCGGCAAAATATCAACTTTTAGGGACGAACTTAAAAATTGTAAAAACGAAACTTAAACTTGGTTTTTAAGTGTGAATTTAGGTTTCTTTTTATATTTCAATAGTTTTGCTGCAAAATAACAACTTTTAGGGACGAACTTAAAAATTGCATAAACCAAACTTAAACTTTGTTTTTAAGTGTGAATTTAGGTTTCTTTTTATATTTAAATAGTTTTTCGGCAAAATATCAACTTTTAGGGACGAACTTAAAAATTGTAAAAACGAAACTTAAACTTGGTTTTTAAGTGTGAATTTAAGTTTCTTTACATAATTAAATAGTTTTTCTGTAAAATATCTACTTGTCGAAACGAACTTAAAAACTGTACAAATGAAACTTAAACTTTGTTTTTAATTGTGAATTTAGGTTTCTTTTTATATTTCAATAGTTTTGCTGCAAAATAACAACTTTTAGGGACGAACTTAAAAATTGCATAAACCAAACTTAAACTTTGTTTATAAGTGTGAATTTAGGTCTCTTTTCATATTTAATTAGTTTTTCTGCAAAATATTAACTTTTAGGGACGAAGTTAAAAATGGCAAAAACGAAACTTAAACTTTGTTTTTAAGTGTGAATTTAGGTTTCTTTTCATATTTCAATAGTTTTTCTGCAAAATATTAACTTTTAGGGACGAAATTAAAAATGGCAAAAACGAAACTTAAACTTTGTTTTTAAGTGTGAATCTAGGTTTCTTTTCATATTTCAATAGTTTTTCTGCAAAATATCAACTTTTAGGGACGAACTCAATAATAACAAAAACGAAACTTAAACTTTGTTTTTAAGTGTGAATTTAGGTTTCTTTTTATATTTCAATAGTTTTGCTGCAAAATAACAACTTTTAGGGACGAACTTAAAAATTGCATAAACCAAACTTAAACTTTGTTTTTAAGTAAGAATTTAGGTTTCTTTTCATATTTAATTAGTTTTTCTGCAAAATATTAACTTTTAGGGACGAACTTAAAAATTGTAAAAACAAAACTTAAACTTTGTTTTTAAGTGTGAATTTAGGTTTCTTTTCATATTTAAACAGTTTTTCTGCAAAATATCAACTTTTGGAACGAACTTAAAAATGAAAAAACGAAACTTAAACTTTGTTTTTAAGTGTGAACTTTGGTTTCTTTTCATATTTAAATAGTTTTTCTGCAAAATATCAACTTTTAGGGACGAACTCAATAATAACAAAAACGAAACTTAAACTTTGTTTTTAAGTGTGAATTTAGGTTTCTTTTTATATTTCAATAGTTTTGCTGCAAAATAACAACTTTTAGGGACGAACTTAAAAATTGCATAAACCAAACTTAAACTTTGTTTTTAAGTGCGAATTTAGGTTTCTTTTCATATTTAATTAGTTTTTCTGCAAAATATTAACTTTTAGGGACGAAGTTAAAAATGCCAAAAACGAAACTTAAACTTTGTTTTTAAGTGTGAATTTAGGTTTCTTTTCATATTTCAATAGTTTTTCTGCAAAATATCAACTTTTAGGGACGAATTTAAAATTGCAAAAACGAAACTTTAACTTTGTTTTTAGGTAAGAATTTAGGTTTCTTTTCATATTTAATTAGTTTTTCTGCAAAATATTAACTTTTAGGGACAAACTTAAAAATGGCAAAAACCAAACTTAAACTTTGTTTTTAAGTGTGAATTTAGGTTTCTTTTTATATTTAAATAGTTTTTCGGCAAAATATCAACTTTTAGGGACGAACTTAAAAATTGTAAAAACGAAACTTAAACTTGGTTTTTAAGTGTGAATTTAAGTTTCTTTACATATTTAAATAGTTTTTCTGTAAAATATCTACTTGTCGAAACGAACTTCAAAATTGCAAAAACCAAAATTAAACTTTGTTTTTAAGTGTGAATTTAGGTTTCTTTTCATATTGAAATAGTTTTACTGCAAAATAACAACTTTTAGGGACGAACTCAAATATAACAAAAACGAAACTTAAACTTTGTTTTTAAGTGTGAATTTAGGTTTCTTTTTATATTTCAATAGTTTTGCTGCAAAATAACCACTTTTAGGGACGAACTCAATAATAACAAAAACGAAACTTAACTTTCTTTTTAAGTGTGAATTTAGGTTACTTTTTATATTTCAATAGTTTTGCTGCAAAATATTAACTTTTAGGGACGAACATAAAAATTGCATAAACCAAACTTTAACTTTGTTTTTAAGTGTGAATTTAGGTTTCTTTTCATATTTAATTAGTCTTTCTGCAAAATATTAACTTTTAGGGACGAAGTTAAAAATGGCAAAAACGACACTAAAACTTTGTTTTTAAGTGTGAATTTAGGTTTCTTTTCACATTGAAATAGTTTTGCTGCAAAATAACAACTTTTAGGGACGAACTTAAAAATTGCATAAACCAAACTTAAACTTTGTTTTTAAGTAAGAATTTAGGTTTCTTTTCATATTTAATTAGTTTTTCTGCAAATATTAACTTTTAGGGACGAACTTAAAAATTGTAAAAACAAAACTTAAACTTTGTTTTTAAGTGTGAATTTAGGTTTCTTTTCATATTTAAACAGTTTTTTCTGCAAAATATCAACTTTTGGAACGAACTTAAAAATGAAAAAACGAAACTTAAACTTTGTTTTTAAGTGTGAACTTTGGTTTCTTTTCATATTTAAATAGTTTTTCTGCAAAATATCAACTTTTAGGGACGAACTCAATAATAACAAAAACGAAACTTAAACTTTGTTTTTAAGTGTGAATTTAGGTTTCTTTTTATATTTCAATAGTTTTGCTGCAAAATAACAACTTTTAGGGACGAACTTAAAAATTGCATAAACCAAACTTAAACTTTGTTTTTAAGTGTGAATTTAGGTTTCTTTTCATATTTAATTAGTTTTTCTGCAAAATATTAACTTTTAGGGACGAAGTTAAAAATGCCAAAAACGAAACTTAAACTTTGTTTTTAAGTGTGAATTTAGGTTTCTTTTCATATTTCAATAGTTTTTCTGCAAAATATCAACTTTTAGGGACGAATTTAAAATTGCAAAAACGAAACTTTAACTTTGTTTTTAGGTAAGAATTTAGGTTTCTTTTCATATTTAATTAGTTTTTCTGCAAAATATTAACTTTTAGGGACAAACTTAAAAATGGCAAAAACCAAACTTAAACTTTGTTTTTAAGTGTGAATTTAGGTTTCTTTTTATATTTAAATAGTTTTTCGGCAAAATATCAACTTTTAGGGACGAACTTAAAAATTGTAAAAACGAAACTTAAACTTGGTTTTTAAGTGTGAATTTAAGTTTCTTTACATATTTAAATAGTTTTTCTGTAAAATATCTACTTGTCGAAACGAACTTCAAAATTGCAAAAACCAAAATTAAACTTTGTTTTTAAGTGTGAATTTAGGTTTCTTTTCATATTGAAATAGTTTTACTGCAAAATAACAACTTTTAGGGACGAACTCAAATATAACAAAAACGAAACTTAAACTTTGTTTTTAAGTGTGAATTTAGGTTTCTTTTTATATTTCAATAGTTTTGCTGCAAAATAACCACTTTTAGGGACGAACTCAATAATAACAAAAACGAAACTTAAACTTTCTTTTTAAGTGTGAATTTAGGTTACTTTTTATATTTCAATAGTTTTGCTGCAAAATATTAACTTTTAGGGACGAACATAAAAATTGCATAAACCAAACTTTAACTTTGTTTTTAAGTGTGAATTTAGGTTTCTTTTCATATTTAATTAGTCTTTCTGCAAAATATTAACTTTTAGGGACGAAGTTAAAAATGGCAAAAAACGACACTAAAACTTTGTTTTTAAGTGTGAATTTAGGTTTCTTTTCACATTGAAATAGTTTTACTGCAAAATAACAACTTTAGGGACGAACTCAAAAATAACAAAAACGAAACTTAAACTTTGTTTTTAAGTGTGATTTAGGTTTCTATTTATATTTCAATAGTTTTGCTGCAAAATAACAACTTTTAGGGACGAACTTAAAAATTGCATAAACCAAACTTAAACTTTGTTTATAAGTGTGAATTTAGGTTCTTTTCATATTTAATTAGTTTTTCTGCAAAATATTAACTTTTAGGGACGAAGTTAAAAATGGCAAAAACGAAACTTAAACTTTGTTTTTAAGTGTGAATTTAGGTTTCTTTTCATATTTCAATAGTTTTTCTGCAAAATATTAACTTTTAGGGACGAAATTAAAAATGGCAAAAACGAAACTTAAACTTTGTTTTTAAGTGTGAATTTAGGTTTCTTTTCATATTTCAATAGTTTTTCTGCAAAATAACAACTTTTAGGGACGAACTCAAAAATAACAAAAACGAAACTTAAACTTTGTTTTTAAGTGTGATTTAGGTTTCTTTTTATATTTCAATAGTTTTGCTGCAAAATAACAACTTTTAGGGACGAACTTAAAAATTGCATAAACCAAACTTAAACTTTGTTTATAAGTGTGAATTTAGGTTTCTTTTCATATTTAAATAGTTTTACTGCAAAGTAACAACTTTTAGGGACGAACTTAAAATTGCATAAACCAAACTTAAACTTTGTTTTTAAGTGTGAATTTAAGTTTCTTTTCATATTTAATTAGTTTTTCTGCAAAATATTAACTTTTAGGGACAGACTTAAAAATGGCAAAAACCAAACTTAAACTTTGTTTTTAAGTGTAATTTCAAGTTTCTTTTCATATTTAAACAGTTTTTCAGCAAATATCAACTTTTAGGGACGCACTTAAAAATTGCAAAAACCAAACTTAAACTTTGTTTTTAAGTGTGAATTTAGGTTTCTTTTTATATTTAAATAGTTTTACTGCAAAATATCAACTTTTAGGGACGAACTTAAAAATTGTAAAAACGAAACTTAAACTTGGTTTTTAAGTGTGAATTTAAGTTTCTTTACATATTTAAATAGTTTTTCTGTAAAATATTTACTTGTCGAAACGAACTTAAAAACTGTACAAATGAAACTTAAACTTTGTTTTTAAGTGTGTGTTTCTTTTCATATTTAGAAAGTTTTTCTGCAAAATATCAACTTTTAGGGACGAACTCAAATATAACAAAAACGAAACTTAAACTTTGTTTTTAAGTGTGAATTTAGGTTTCTTTTTATATTTCAATAGTTTTGCTGCAAAATAACCACTTTTAGGGACGAACTCAATAATAACAAAAACGAAACTTAAACTTCTTTTTAAGTGTGAATTTAGGTTACTTTTTATATTTCAATAGTTTTGCTGCAAAATATTAACTTTTAGGGACGAACATAAAAATTGCATAAACCAAACTTTAACTTTGTTTTTAAGTGTGAATTTAGGTTTCTTTTCATATTTAATTAGTCTTTCTGCAAAATATTAACTTTTAGGGACGAAGTTAAAAATGGCAAAAAACGACACTAAAACTTTGTTTTTAAGTGTGAATTTAGGTTTCTTTTCACATTGAAATAGTTTTACTGCAAAATAACAACTTTTAGGGACGAACTCAAAAATAACAAAAACGAAACTTAAACTTTGTTTTTAAGTGTGATTTAGGTTTCTATTTATATTTCAATAGTTTTGCTGCAAAATAACAACTTTTAGGGACGAACTTAAAAATTGCATAAACCAAACTTAAACTTTGTTTATAAGTGTGAATTTAGGTTTCTTTTCATATTTAATTAGTTTTTCTGCAAAATATTAACTTTTAGGGACGAAGTTAAAAATGGCAAAAACGAAACTTAAACTTTGTTTTTAAGTGTGAATTTAGGTTTCTTTTCATATTTCAATAGTTTTTCTGCAAAATATTAACTTTTAGGGACGAAATTAAAAATGGCAAAAACGAAACTTAAACTTTGTTTTTAAGTGTGAATTTAGGTTTCTTTTCATATTTCAATAGTTTTTCTGCAAAATAACAACTTTTAGGGACGACTCAAAAA
>CATKHO010000038.1:0-80247 GCA_949752695.1 Melanostoma scalare | reverse complement strand
TGATATAATATGACGAGTATCTGAAGACCTGAAAAAATCCACTTTCAAGCTCACCAAATGTATCTAGTCAATAAGACAATAAAGTCAATTTTTTGATGTGCTCGGATCGAAAAGCGGTTAATGAGGATGAATTGTATTCCCTTTTCTGAGTATTTTGATATAATATGACGAGTATCTGAAGACCTGAAAAAATCCACTTTCAAGCTCACCAAATGTATCTAGTCAATAAGACAATAAAGTCAATTTTTTGATGTGCTCGGATCGAAAAGCGGTTAATGAGGATGAATTGTATTCCCTTTTCTGAGTATTTTGATATAATATGACGAGTATCTGAAGACCTGAAAAAATCCACTTTCAAGCTCACCAAATGTATCTAGTCAATAAGACAATAAAGTCAATTTTTTGATGTGCTCGGATCGAAAAGCGGTTAATGAGGATGAATTGTATTCCCTTTTCTGAGTATTTTGATATAATATGACGAGTATCTGAAGACCTGAAAAAATCCACTTTCAAGCTCACCAAATGTATCTAGTCAATAAGACAATAAAGTCAATTTTTTGATGTGCTCGGATCGAAAAGCGGTTAATGAGGATGAATTGTATTCCCTTTTCTGAGTATTTTGATATAATATGACGAGTATCTGAAGACCTGAAAAAATCCACTTTCAAGCTCACCAAATGTATCTAGATTGGCCTAGAAAGGGTCTTTAAAGTCAATTTTTTGATGTGCTCGGATCGAAAAGCGGTTAATGAGGATGAATTGTATTCCCTTTTCTGAGTATTTTGATATAATATGACGAGTATCTGAAGACCTGAAAAAATCCACTTTCAAGCTCACCAAATGTATCTAGATTGGCCTAGAAAGGGTCTTTAAAGTCAATTTTTTGATGTGCTCGGATCGAAAAGCGGTTAATGAGGATGAATTGTATTCCCTTTCTTTTCTGAGTATTTTGATATAATATGACGAGTATCTGAAGACCTGAAAAAATCCACTTTCAAGCTCACCAAATGTATCTAGTCAATAAGACAATAAAGTCAATTTTTTGATGTGCTCGGATCGAAAAGCGGTTAATGAGGATGAATTGTATTCCCTTTTCTGAGTATTTTGATATAATATGACGAGTATCTGAAGACCTGAAAAATCCACTTTCAAGCTCACCAAATGTATCTAGTCAATAAGACAATAAAGTCAATTTTTTGATGTGCTCGGATCGAAAAGCGGTTAATGAGGATGAATTGTATTCCCTTTTCTGAGTATTTTGATATAATATGACGAGTATCTGAAGACCTGAAAAAATCCACTTTCAAGCTCACCAAATGTATCTAGATTGGCCTAGAAAGGGTCTTTAAAGTCAATTTTTGATGTGCTCGGATCGAAAAGCGGTTAATGAGGATGAATTGTATTCCCTTTTCTGAGTATTTGATATAATATGACGAGTATCTGAAGACCTGAAAAAATCCACTTTCAAGCTCACCAAATGTATCTAGATTGGCCTAGAAAGGGTCTTTAAAGTCAATTTTTTGATGTGCTCGGATCGAAAAGCGGTTAATGAGGATGAATTGTATTCCCTTTTCTGAGTATTTTGATATAATATGACGAGTATCTGAAGACCTGAAAAAATCCACTTTCAAGCTCACCAAATGTATCTAGTCAATAAGACAATAAAGTCAATTTTTTGATGTGCTCGGATCGAAAAGCGGTTAATGAGGATGAATTGTATTCCCTTTTCTGAGTATTTTGATATAATATGACGAGTATCTGAAGACCTGAAAAAATCCACTTTCAAGCTCACCAAATGTATCTAGTCAATAAGACAATAAAGTCAATTTTTTGATGTGCTCGGATCGAAAAGCGGTTAATGAGGATGAATTGTATTCCCTTTTCTGAGTATTTTGATATAATATGACGAGTATCTGAAGACCTGAAAAAATCCACTTTCAAGCTCACCAAATGTATCTAGTCAATAAGACAATAAAGTCAATTTTTTGATGTGCTCGGATCGAAAAGCGGTTAATGAGGATGAATTGTATTCCTTTTCTGAGTATTTTGATATAATATGACGAGTATCTGAAGACCTGAAAAAATCCACTTTCAAGCTCACCAAATGTATCTAGTCAATAAGACAATAAAGTCAATTTTTTGATGTGCTCGGATCGAAAAGCGGTTAATGAGGATGAATTGTATTCCCTTTTCTGAGTATTTTGATATAATATGACGAGTATCTGAAGACCTGAAAAAATCCACTTTCAAGCTCACCAAATGTATCTAGTCAATAAGACAATAAAGTCAATTTTTTGATGTGCTCGGATCGAAAAGCGGTTAATGAGGATGAATTGTATTCCCTTTTCTGAGTATTTTGATATAATATGACGAGTATCTGAAGACCTGAAAAAATCCACTTTCAAGCTCACCAAATGTATCTAGATTGGCCTAGAAAGGGTCTTTAAAGTCAATTTTTTGATGTGCTCGGATCGAAAAGCGGTTAATGAGGATGAATTGTATTCCCTTTTCTGAGTATTTTGATATAATATGACGAGTATCTGAAGACCTGAAAAAATCCACTTTCAAGCTCACCAAATGTATCTATTGGCCTAGAAAGGGTCTTTAAAGTCAATTTTTTGATGTGCTCGGATCGAAAAGCGGTTAATGAGGATGAATTGTATTCCCTTTTCTGAGTATTTTGATATAATATGACGAGTATCTGAAGACCTGAAAAATCCACTTTCAAGCTCACCAAATGTATCTAGTCAATAAGACAATAAAGTCAATTTTTTGATGTGCTCGGATCGAAAAGCGGTTAATGAGGATGAATTGTATTCCCTTTTCTGAGTATTTTGATATAATATGACGAGTATCTGAAGACCTGAAAAATCCACTTTCAAGCTCACCAAATGTATCTAGATTGGCCTAGAAAGGGTCTTTAAAGTCAATTTTTTGATGTGCTCGGATCGAAAAGCGGTTAATGAGGATGAATTGTATTCCCTTTTCTGAGTATTTTGATATAATATGACGAGTATCTGAAGACCTGAAAAAATCCACTTTCAAGCTCACCAAATGTATCTAGTCAATAAGACAATAAAGTCAATTTTTTGATGTGCTCGGATCGAAAAGCGGTTAATGAGGATGAATTGTATTCCCTTTTCTGAGTATTTTGATATAATATGACGAGTATCTGAAGACCTGAAAAAATCCACTTTCAAGCTCACCAAATGTATCTAGTCAATAAGACAATAAAGTCAATTTTTTGATGTGCTCGGATCGAAAAGCGGTTAATGAGGATGAATTGTATTCCCTTTTCTGAGTATTTTGATATAATATGACGAGTATCTGAAGACCTGAAAAAATCCACTTTCAAGCTCACCAAATGTATCTAGTCAATAAGACAATAAAGTCAATTTTTTGATGTGCTCGGATCGAAAAGCGGTTAATGAGGATGAATTGTATTCCCTTTTCTGAGTATTTTGATATAATATGACGAGTATCTGAAGACCTGAAAAAATCCACTTTCAAGCTCACCAAATGTATCTAGATTGGCCTAGAAAGGGTCTTTAAAGTCAATTTTTTGATGTGCTCGGATCGAAAAGCGGTTAATGAGGATGAATTGTATTCCCTTTTCTGAGTATTTTGATATAATATGACGAGTATCTGAAGACCTGAAAAAATCCACTTTCAAGCTCACCAAATGTATCTAGTCAATAAGACAATAAAGTCAATTTTTTGATGTGCTCGGATCGAAAAGCGGTTAATGAGGATGAATTGTATTCCCTTTTCTGAGTATTTTGATATAATATGACGAGTATCTGAAGACCTGAAAAAATCCACTTTCAAGCTCACCAAATGTATCTAGTCAATAAGACAATAAAGTCAATTTTTTGATGTGCTCGGATCGAAAAGCGGTTAATGAGGATGAATTGTATTCCCCTTTTCTGAGTATTTTGATATAATATGACGAGTATCTGAAGACCTGAAAAAATCCACTTTCAAGCTCACCAAATGTATCTAGTCAATAAGACAATAAAGTCAATTTTTTGATGTGCTCGGATCGAAAAGCGGTTAATGAGGATGAATTGTATTCCCTTTTCTGAGTATTTTGATATAATATGACGAGTATCTGAAGACCTGAAAAAATCCACTTTCAAGCTCACCAAATGTATCTAGTCAATAAGACAATAAAGTCAATTTTTTGATGTGCTCGGATCGAAAAGCGGTTAATGAGGATGAATTGTATTCCCTTTTCTGAGTATTTTGATATAATATGACGAGTATCTGAAGACCTGAAAAAATCCACTTTCAAGCTCACCAAATGTATCTAGTCAATAAGACAATAAAGTCAATTTTTTGATGTGCTCGGATCGAAAAGCGGTTAATGAGGATGAATTGTATTCCCTTTTCTGAGTATTTTGATATAATATGACGAGTATCTGAAGACCTGAAAAAATCCACTTTCAAGCTCACCAAATGTATCTAGTCAATAAGACAATAAAGTCAATTTTTTGATGTGCTCGGATCGAAAAGCGGTTAATGAGGATGAATTGTATTCCCTTTTCTGAGTATTTTGATATAATATGACGAGTATCTGAAGACCTGAAAAAATCCACTTTCAAGCTCACCAAATGTATCTAGATTGCCTAGAAAGGGTCTTTAAAGTCAATTTTTTGATGTGCTCGGATCGAAAAGCGGTTAATGAGGATGAATTGTATTCCCTTTTCTGAGTATTTTGATATAATATGACGAGTATCTGAAGACCTGAAAAAATCCACTTTCAAGCTCACCAAATGTATCTAGTCAATAAGACAATAAAGTCAATTTTTTGATGTGCTCGGATCGAAAAGCGGTTAATGAGGATGAATTGTATTCCCTTTTCTGAGTATTTTGATATAATATGACGAGTATCTGAAGACCTGAAAAAATCCACTTTCAAGCTCACCAAATGTATCTAGTCAATAAGACAATAAAGTCAATTTTTTGATGTGCTCGGATCGAAAAGCGGTTAATGAGGATGAATTGTATTCCCTTTTCTGAGTATTTTGATATAATATGACGAGTATCTGAAGACCTGAAAAAATCCACTTTCAAGCTCACCAAATGTATCTAGTCAATAAGACAATAAAGTCAATTTTTTGATGTGCTCGGATCGAAAAGCGGTTAATGAGGATGAATTGTATTCCCTTTTCTGAGTATTTTGATATAATATGACGAGTATCTGAAGACCTGAAAAAATCCACTTTCAAGCTCACCAAATGTATCTAGTCAATAAGACAATAAAGTCAATTTTTTGATGTGCTCGGATCGAAAAGCGGTTAATGAGGATGAATTGTATTCCCTTTTCTGAGTATTTTGATATAATATGACGAGTATCTGAAGACCTGAAAAAATCCACTTTCAAGCTCACCAAATGTATCTAGTCAATAAGACAATAAAGTCAATTTTTTGATGTGCTCGGATCGAAAAGCGGTTAATGAGGATGAATTGTATTCCCTTTTCTGAGTATTTTGATATAATATGACGAGTATCTGAAGACCTGAAAAATCCACTTTCAAGCTCACCAAATGTATCTAGTCAATAAGACAATAAGTCAATTTTTTGATGTGCTCGGATCGAAAAGCGGTTAATGAGGATGAATTGTATTCCCTTTTCTGAGTATTTTGATATAATATGACGAGTATCTGAAGACCTGAAAAAATCCACTTTCAAGCTCACCAAATGTATCTAGTCAATAAGACAATAAAGTCAATTTTTTGATGTGCTCGGATCGAAAAGCGGTTAATGAGGATGAATTGTATTCCCTTTTCTGAGTATTTTGATATAATATGACGAGTATCTGAAGACCTGAAAAAATCCACTTTCAAGCTCACCAAATGTATCTAGTCAATAAGACAATAAAGTCAATTTTTTGATGTGCTCGGATCGAAAAGCGGTTAATGAGGATGAATTGTATTCCTTTTCTGAGTATTTTGATATAATATGACGAGTATCTGAAGACCTGAAAAAATCCACTTTCAAGCTCACCAAATGTATCTAGTCAATAAGACAATAAAGTCAATTTTTTGATGTGCTCGGATCGAAAAGCGGTTAATGAGGATGAATTGTATTCCCTTTTCTGAGTATTTTGATATAATATGACGAGTATCTGAAGACCTGAAAAAATCCACTTTCAAGCTCACCAAATGTATCTAGTCAATAAGACAATAAAGTCAATTTTTTGATGTGCTCGGATCGAAAAGCGGTTAATGAGGATGAATTGTATTCCCTTTTCTGAGTATTTTGATATAATATGACGAGTATCTGAAGACCTGAAAAAATCCACTTTCAAGCTCACCAAATGTATCTAGATTGGCCTAGAAAGGGTCTTTAAAGTCAATTTTTTGATGTGCTCGGATCGAAAAGCGGTTAATGAGGATGAATTGTATTCCCTTTTCTGAGTATTTTGATATAATATGACGAGTATCTGAAGACCTGAAAAAATCCACTTTCAAGCTCACCAAATGTATCTAGATTGGCCTAGAAAGGGTCTTTAAAGTCAATTTTTTGATGTGCTCGGATCGAAAAGCGGTTAATGAGGATGAATTGTATTCCCTTTTCTGAGTATTTTGATATAATATGACGAGTATCTGAAGACCTGAAGAAATCCACTTTCAAGCTCACCAAATGTATCTAGATTGGCCTAGAAAGGGTCTTTAAAGTCAATTTTTTGATGTGCTCGGATCGAAAAGCGGTTAATGAGGATGAATTGTATTCCCTTTTCTGAGTATTTTGATATAATATGACGAGTATCTGAAGACCTGAAAAAATCCACTTTCAAGCTCACCAAATGTATCTAGATTGGCCTAGAAAGGGTCTTTAAAGTCAATTTTTTGATGTGCTCGGATCGAAAAGCGGTTAATGAGGATGAATTGTATTCCCTTTTCTGAGTATTTTGATATAATATGACGAGTATCTGAAGACCTGAAAAAATCCACTTTCAAGCTCACCAAATGTATCTAGATTGGCCTAGAAAGGGTCTTTAAAGTCAATTTTTTGATGTGCTCGGATCGAAAACCGGTTAATGAGGATGAATTGTATTCCCTTTTCTGAGTATTTTGATATAATATGACGAGTATCTGAAGACCTGAAAAAATCCACTTTCAAGCTCACCAAATGTATCTAGATTGGCCTAGAAAGGGTCTTTAAAGTCAATTTTTTGATGTGCTCGGATCGAAAAGCGGTTAATGAGGATGAATTGTATTCCCTTTTCTGAGTATTTTGATATAATATGACGAGTATCTGAAGACCTGAAAAAATCCACTTTCAAGCTCACCAAATGTATCTAGTCAATAAGACAATAAAGTCAATTTTTTGATGTGCTCGGATCGAAAAGCGGTTAATGAGGATGAATTGTATTCCCTTTTCTGAGTATTTTGATATAATATGACGAGTATCTGAAGACCTGAAAAATCCACTTTCAAGCTCACCAAATGTATCTAGTCAATAAGACAATAAAGTCAATTTTTTGATGTGCTCGGATCGAAAAGCGGTTAATGAGGATGAATTGTATTCCCTTTTCTGAGTATTTTGATATAATATGACGAGTATCTGAAGACCTGAAAAAATCCACTTTCAAGCTCACCAAATGTATCTAGTCAATAAGACAATAAAGTCAATTTTTTGATGTGCTCGGATCGAAAAGCGGTTAATGAGGATGAATTGTATTCCCTTTTCTGAGTATTTTGATATAATATGACGAGTATCTGAAGACCTGAAAAAATCCACTTTCAAGCTCACCAAATGTATCTAGTCAATAAGACAATAAAGTCAATTTTTTGATGTGCTCGGATCGAAAAGCGGTTAATGAGGATGAATTGTATTCCCTTTTCTGAGTATTTTGATATAATATGACGAGTATCTGAAGACCTGAAAAAATCCACTTTCAAGCTCACCAAATGTATCTAGATTGGCCTAGAAAGGGTCTTTAAAGTCAATTTTTTGATGTGCTCGGATCGAAAAGCGGTTAATGAGGATGAATTGTATTCCCTTTTCTGAGTATTTTGATATAATATGACGAGTATCTGAAGACCTGAAAAAATCCACTTTCAAGCTCACCAAATGTATCTAGATTGGCCTAGAAAGGGTCTTTAAAGTCAATTTTTTGATGTGCTCGGATCGAAAAGCGGTTAATGAGGATGAATTGTATTCCCTTTTCTGAGTATTTTGATATAATATGACGAGTATCTGAAGACCTGAAGAAATCCACTTTCAAGCTCACCAAATGTATCTAGATTGGCCTAGAAAGGGTCTTTAAAGTCAATTTTTTGATGTGCTCGGATCGAAAAGCGGTTAATGAGGATGAATTGTATTCCCTTTTCTGAGTATTTTGATATAATATGACGAGTATCTGAAGACCTGAAAAAATCCACTTTCAAGCTCACCAAATGTATCTAGATTGGCCTAGAAAGGGTCTTTAAAGTCAATTTTTGATGTGCTCGGATCGAAAAGCGGTTAATGAGGATGAATTGTATTCCCTTTTCTGAGTATTTTGATATAATATGACGAGTATCTGAAGACCTGAAAAAATCCACTTTCAAGCTCACCAAATGTATCTAGTCAATAAGACAATAAAGTCAATTTTTTGATGTGCTCGGATCGAAAAGCGGTTAATGAGGATGAATTGTATTCCCTTTTCTGAGTATTTTGATATAATATGACGAGTATCTGAAGACCTGAAAAAATCCACTTTCAAGCTCACCAAATGTATCTAGATTGGCCTAGAAAGGGTCTTTAAAGTCAATTTTTTGATGTGCTCGGATCGAAAAGCGGTTAATGAGGATGAATTGTATTCCCTTTTCTGAGTATTTTGATATAATATGACGAGTATCTGAAGACCTGAAAAAATCCACTTTCAAGCTCACCAAATGTATCTAGTCAATAAGACAATAAAGTCAATTTTTTGATGTGCTCGGATCGAAAAGCGGTTAATGAGGATGAATTGTATTCCCTTTTCTGAGTATTTTGATATAATATGACGAGTATCTGAAGACCTGAAAAAATCCACTTTCAAGCTCACCAAATGTATCTAGTCAATAAGACAATAAAGTCAATTTTTTGATGTGCTCGGATCGAAAAGCGGTTAATGAGGATGAATTGTATTCCCTTTTCTGAGTATTTTGATATAATATGACGAGTATCTGAAGACCTGAAAAAATCCACTTTCAAGCTCACCAAATGTATCTAGTCAATAAGACAATAAAGTCAATTTTTTGATGTGCTCGGATCGAAAAGCGGTTAATGAGGATGAATTGTATTCCCTTTTCTGAGTATTTTGATATAATATGACGAGTATCTGAAGACCTGAAAAAATCCACTTTCAAGCTCACCAAATGTATCTAGATTGGCCTAGAAAGGGTCTTTAAAGTCAATTTTTTGATGTGCTCGGATCGAAAAGCGGTTAATGAGGATGAATTGTATTCCCTTTTCTGAGTATTTTGATATAATATGACGAGTATCTGAAGACCTGAAAAAATCCACTTTCAAGCTCACCAAATGTATCTAGTCAATAAGACAATAAAGTCAATTTTTGATGTGCTCGGATCGAAAAGCGGTTAATGAGGATGAATTGTATTCCCTTTTCTGAGTATTTTGATATAATATGACGAGTATCTGAAGACCTGAAAAAATCCACTTTCAAGCTCACCAAATGTATCTAGTCAATAAGACAATAAAGTCAATTTTTTGATGTGCTCGGATCGAAAAGCGGTTAATGAGGATGAATTGTATTCCCTTTTCTGAGTATTTTGATATAATATGACGAGTATCTGAAGACCTGAAAAAATCCACTTTCAAGCTCACCAAATGTATCTAGATTGGCCTAGAAAGGGTCTTTAAAGTCAATTTTTTGATGTGCTCGGATCGAAAAGCGGTTAATGAGGATGAATTGTATTCCCTTTTCTGAGTATTTTGATATAATATGACGAGTATCTGAAGACCTGAAAAAATCCACTTTCAAGCTCACCAAATGTATCTAGTCAATAAGACAATAAAGTCAATTTTTTGATGTGCTCGGATCGAAAAGCGGTTAATGAGGATGAATTGTATTCCCTTTTCTGAGTATTTGATATAATATGACGAGTATCTGAAGACCTGAAAAAATCCACTTTCAAGCTCACCAAATGTATCTAGATTGGCCTAGAAAGGGTCTTTAAAGTCAATTTTTTGATGTGCTCGGATCGAAAAGCGGTTAATGAGGATGAATTGTATTCCCTTTTCTGAGTATTTTGATATAATATGACGAGTATCTGAAGACCTGAAAAAATCCACTTTCAAGCTCACCAAATGTATCTAGTCAATAAGACAATAAAGTCAATTTTTTGATGTGCTCGGATCGAAAAGCGGTTAATGAGGATGAATTGTATTCCCTTTTCTGAGTATTTTGATATAATATGACGAGTATCTGAAGACCTGAAAAAATCCACTTTCAAGCTCACCAAATGTATCTAGATTGGCCTAGAAAGGGTCTTTAAAGTCAATTTTTTGATGTGCTCGGATCGAAAAGCGGTTAATGAGGATGAATTGTATTCCCTTTTCTGAGTATTTTGATATAATATGACGAGTATCTGAAGACCTGAAAAAATCCACTTTCAAGCTCACCAAATGTATCTAGTCAATAAGACAATAAAGTCAATTTTTTGATGTGCTCGGATCGAAAAGCGGTTAATGAGGATGAATTGTATTCCCTTTTCTGAGTATTTTGATATAATATGACGAGTATCTGAAGACCTGAAAAAATCCACTTTCAAGCTCACCAAATGTATCTAGATTGGCCTAGAAAGGGTCTTTAAAGTCAATTTTTTGATGTGCTCGGATCGAAAAGCGGTTAATGAGGATGAATTGTATTCCCTTTTCTGAGTATTTTGATATAATATGACGAGTATCTGAAGACCTGAAAAAATCCACTTTCAAGCTCACCAAATGTATCTAGATTGGCCTAGAAAGGGTCTTTAAAGTCAATTTTTTGATGTGCTCGGATCGAAAAGCGGTTAATGAGGATGAATTGTATTCCCTTTTCTGAGTATTTTGATATAATATGACGAGTATCTGAAGACCTGAAAAAATCCACTTTCAAGCTCACCAAATGTATCTAGATTGGCCTAGAAAGGGTCTTTAAAGTCAATTTTTGATGTGCTCGGATCGAAAAGCGGTTAATGAGGATGAATTGTATTCCCTTTTCTGAGTATTTTGATATAATATGACGAGTATCTGAAGACCTGAAAAAATCCACTTTCAAGCTCACCAAATGTATCTAGATTGGCCTAGAAAGGGTCTTTAAAGTCAATTTTTTGATGTGCTCGGATCGAAAAGCGGTTAATGAGGATGAATTGTATTCCCTTTTCTGAGTATTTTGATATAATATGACGAGTATCTGAAGACCTGAAAAAATCCACTTTCAAGCTCACCAAATGTATCTAGATTGGCCTAGAAAGGGTCTTTAAAGTCAATTTTTTGATGTGCTCGGATCGAAAAGCGGTTAATGAGGATGAATTGTATTCCCTTTTCTGAGTATTTTGATATAATATGACGAGTATCTGAAGACCTGAAAAAATCCACTTTCAAGCTCACCAAATGTATCTAGATTGGCCTAGAAAGGGTCTTTAAAGTCAATTTTTTGATGTGCTCGGATCGAAAAGCGGTTAATGAGGATGAATTGTATTCCCTTTTCTGAGTATTTTGATATAATATGACGAGTATCTGAAGACCTGAAAAAATCCACTTTCAAGCTCACCAAATGTATCTAGTCAATAAGACAATAAAGTCAATTTTTTGATGTGCTCGGATCGAAAAGCGGTTAATGAGGATGAATTGTATTCCCTTTTCTGAGTATTTTGATATAATATGACGAGTATCTGAAGACCTGAAAAAATCCACTTTCAAGCTCACCAAATGTATCTAGATTGGCCTAGAAAGGGTCTTTAAAGTCAATTTTTTGATGTGCTCGGATCGAAAAGCGGTTAATGAGGATGAATTGTATTCCTTTTCTGAGTATTTTGATATAATATGACGAGTATCTGAAGACCTGAAAAAATCCACTTTCAAGCTCACCAAATGTATCTAGTCAATAAGACAATAAAGTCAATTTTTTGATGTGCTCGGATCGAAAAGCGGTTAATGAGGATGAATTGTATTCCCTTTTCTGAGTATTTTGATATAATATGACGAGTATCTGAAGACCTGAAAAAATCCACTTTCAAGCTCACCAAATGTATCTAGATTGGCCTAGAAAGGGTCTTTAAAGTCAATTTTTTGATGTGCTCGGATCGAAAGCGGTTAATGAGGATGAATTGTATTCCCTTTTCTGAGTATTTTGATATAATATGACGAGTATCTGAAGACCTGAAAAAATCCACTTTCAAGCTCACCAAATGTATCTAGATTGGCCTAGAAAGGGTCTTTAAAGTCAATTTTTTGATGTGCTCGGATCGAAAAGCGGTTATGAGGATGAATTGTATTCCCTTTTCTGAGTATTTTGATATAATATGACGAGTATCTGAAGACCTGAAAAAATCCACTTTCAAGCTCACCAAATGTATCTAGATTGGCCTAGAAAGGGTCTTTAAAGTCAATTTTTTGATGTGCTCGGATCGAAAAGCGGTTAATGAGGATGAATTGTATTCCCTTTTCTGAGTATTTTGATATAATATGACGAGTATCTGAAGACCTGAAAAAATCCACTTTCAAGCTCACCAAATGTATCTAGATTGGCCTAGAAAGGGTCTTTAAAGTCAATTTTTTGATGTGCTCGGATCGAAAAGCGGTTAATGAGGATGAATTGTATTCCCTTTTCTGAGTATTTTGATATAATATGACGAGTATCTGAAACCTGAAAAAATCCACTTTCAAGCTCACCAAATGTATCTAGATTGGCCTAGAAAGGGTCTTTAAAGTCAATTTTTTGATGTGCTCGGATCGAAAAGCGGTTAATGAGGATGAATTGTATTCCCTTTTCTGAGTATTTTGATATAATATGACGAGTATCTGAAGACCTGAAAAAATCCACTTTCAAGCTCACCAAATGTATCTAGTCAATAAGACAATAAAGTCAATTTTTTGATGTGCTCGGATCGAAAAGCGGTTAATGAGGATGAATTGTATTCCCTTTTCTGAGTATTTTGATATAATATGACGAGTATCTGAAGACCTGAAAAAATCCACTTTCAAGCTCACCAAATGTATCTAGATTGGCCTAGAAAGGGTCTTTAAAGTCAATTTTTTGATGTGCTCGGATCGAAAAGCGGTTAATGAGGATGAATTGTATTCCCTTTTCTGAGTATTTTGATATAATATGACGAGTATCTGAAGACCTGAAAAAATCCACTTTCAAGCTCACCAAATGTATCTAGTCAATAAGACAATAAAGTCAATTTTTTGATGTGCTCGGATCGAAAAGCGGTTAATGAGGATGAATTGTATTCCCTTTTCTGAGTATTTTGATATAATATGACGAGTATCTGAAGACCTGAAAAAATCCACTTTCAAGCTCACCAAATGTATCTAGATTGGCCTAGAAAGGGTCTTTAAAGTCAATTTTTTGATGTGCTCGGATCGAAAAGCGGTTAATGAGGATGAATTGTATTCCCTTTTCTGAGTATTTTGATATAATATGACGAGTATCTGAAGACCTGAAAAAATCCACTTTCAAGCTCACCAAATGTATCTAGATTGGCCTAGAAAGGGTCTTTAAAGTCAATTTTTTGATGTGCTCGGATCGAAAAGCGGTTAATGAGGATGAATTGTATTCCCTTTTCTGAGTATTTTGATATAATATGACGAGTATCTGAAGACCTGAAAAAATCCACTTTCAAGCTCACCAAATGTATCTAGATTGGCCTAGAAAGGGTCTTTAAAGTCAATTTTTTGATGTGCTCGGATCGAAAAGCGGTTAATGAGGATGAATTGTATTCCCTTTTCTGAGTATTTTGATATAATATGACGAGTATCTGAAGACCTGAAAAAATCCACTTTCAAGCTCACCAAATGTATCTAGATTGGCCTAGAAAGGGTCTTTAAAGTCAATTTTTTGATGTGCTCGGATCGAAAAGCGGTTAATGAGGATGAATTGTATTCCCTTTTCTGAGTATTTTGATATAATATGACGAGTATCTGAAGACCTGAAAAAATCCACTTTCAAGCTCACCAAATGTATCTAGATTGGCCTAGAAAGGGTCTTTAAAGTCAATTTTTTGATGTGCTCGGATCGAAAAGCGGTTAATGAGGATGAATTGTATTCCCTTTTCTGAGTATTTTGATATAATATGACGAGTATCTGAAGACCTGAAAAAATCCACTTTCAAGCTCACCAAATGTATCTAGATTGGCCTAGAAAGGGTCTTTAAAGTCAATTTTTTGATGTGCTCGGATCGAAAAGCGGTTAATGAGGATGAATTGTATTCCCTTTTCTGAGTATTTTGATATAATATGACGAGTATCTGAAGACCTGAAAAAATCCACTTTCAAGCTCACCAAATGTATCTAGTCAATAAGACAATAAAGTCAATTTTTTGATGTGCTCGGATCGAAAAGCGGTTAATGAGGATGAATTGTATTCCCTTTTCTGAGTATTTTGATATAATATGACGAGTATCTGAAGACCTGAAAAAATCCACTTTCAAGCTCACCAAATGTATCTAGTCAATAAGACAATAAAGTCAATTTTTTGATGTGCTCGGATCGAAAAGCGGTTAATGAGGATGAATTGTATTCCCTTTTCTGAGTATTTTGATATAATATGACGAGTATCTGAAGACCTGAAAAAATCCACTTTCAAGCTCACCAAATGTATCTAGATTGGCCTAGAAAGGGTCTTTAAAGTCAATTTTTTGATGTGCTCGGATCGAAAAGCGGTTAATGAGGATGAATTGTATTCCCTTTTCTGAGTATTTTGATATAATATGACGAGTATCTGAAGACCTGAAAAAATCCACTTTCAAGCTCACCAAATGTATCTAGTCAATAAGACAATAAAGTAAATTTTTTGATGTGCTCGGATCGAAAAGCGGTTAATGAGGATGAATTGTATTCCCTTTTCTGAGTATTTTGATATAATATGACGAGTATCTGAAGACCTGAAAAAATCCACTTTCAAGCTCACCAAATGTATCTAGTCAATAAGACAATAAAGTCAATTTTTTGATGTGCTCGGATCGAAAAGCGGTTAATGAGGATGAATTGTATTCCCTTTTCTGAGTATTTTGATATAATATGACGAGTATCTGAAGACCTGAAAAAATCCACTTTCAAGCTCACCCAATGTATCTAGATTGGCCTAGAAAGGGTCTTTAAAGTCAATTTTTTGATGTGCTCGGATCGAAAAGCGGTTAATGAGGATGAATTGTATTCCCTTTTCTGAGTATTTTGATATAATATGACGAGTATCTGAAGACCTGAAAAAATCCACTTTCAAGCTCACCAAATGTATCTAGATTGGCCTAGAAAGGGTCTTTAAAGTCAATTTTTTGATGTGCTCGGATCGAAAAGCGGTTAATGAGGATGAATTGTATTCCCTTTTCTGAGTATTTTGATATAATATGACGAGTATCTGAAGACCTGAAAAAATCCACTTTCAAGCTCACCAAATGTATCTAGTCAATAAGACAATAAAGTCAATTTTTTGATGTGCTCGGATCGAAAAGCGGTTAATGAGGATGAATTGTATTCCCTTTTCTGAGTATTTTGATATAATATGACGAGTATCTGAAGACCTGAAAAAATCCACTTTCAAGCTCACCAAATGTATCTAGTCAATAAGACAATAAAGTCAATTTTTTGATGTGCTCGGATCGAAAAGCGGTTAATGAGGATGAATTGTATTCCCTTTTCTGAGTATTTTGATATAATATGACGAGTATCTGAAGACCTGAAAAAATCCACTTTCAAGCTCACCAAATGTATCTAGATTGGCCTAGAAAGGGTCTTTAAAGTCAATTTTTTGATGTGCTCGGATCGAAAAGCGGTTAATGAGGATGAATTGTATTCCCTTTTCTGAGTATTTTGATATAATATGACGAGTATCTGAAGACCTGAAAAAATCCACTTTCAAGCTCACCAAATGTATCTAGATTGGCCTAGAAAGGGTCTTTAAAGTCAATTTTTTGATGTGCTCGGATCGAAAAGCGGTTAATGAGGATGAATTGTATTCCCTTTTCTGAGTATTTTGATATAATATGACGAGTATCTGAAGACCTGAAAAAATCCACTTTCAAGCTCACCAAATGTATCTAGATTGGCCTAGAAAGGGTCTTTAAAGTCAATTTTTTGATGTGCTCGGATCGAAAAGCGGTTAATGAGGATGAATTGTATTCCCTTTTCTGAGTATTTTGATATAATATGACGAGTATCTGAAGACCTGAAAAAATCCACTTTCAAGCTCACCAAATGTATCTAGATTGGCCTAGAAAGGGTCTTTAAAGTCAATTTTTTGATGTGCTCGGATCGAAAAGCGGTTAATGAGGATGAATTGTATTCCCTTTTCTGAGTATTTTGATATAATATGACGAGTATCTGAAGACCTGAAAAAATCCACTTTCAAGCTCACCAAATGTATCTAGATTGGCCTAGAAAGGGTCTTTAAAGTCAATTTTTTGATGTGCTCGGATCGAAAAGCGGTTAATGAGGATGAATTGTATTCCCTTTTCTGAGTATTTTGATATAATATGACGAGTATCTGAAGACCTGAAAAAATCCACTTTCAAGCTCACCAAATGTATCTAGATTGGCCTAGAAAGGGTCTTTAAAGTCAATTTTTTGATGTGCTCGGATCGAAAAGCGGTTAATGAGGATGAATTGTATTCCCTTTTCTGAGTATTTTGATATAATATGACGAGTATCTGAAGACCTGAAAAAATCCACTTTCAAGCTCACCAAATGTATCTAGTCAATAAGACAATAAAGTCAATTTTTTGATGTGCTCGGATCGAAAAGCGGTTAATGAGGATGAATTGTATTCCCTTTTCTGAGTATTTTGATATAATATGACGAGTATCTGAAGACCTGAAAAAATCCACTTTCAAGCTCACCAAATGTATCTAGTCAATAAGACAATAAAGTCAATTTTTTGATGTGCTCGGATCGAAAAGCGGTTAATGAGGATGAATTGTATTCCCTTTTCTGAGTATTTTGATATAATATGACGAGTATCTGAAGACCTGAAAAAATCCACTTTCAAGCTCACCAAATGTATCTAGTCAATAAGACAATAAAGTCAATTTTTTGATGTGCTCGGATCGAAAAGCGGTTAATGAGGATGAATTGTATTCCCTTTTCTGAGTATTTTGATATAATATGACGAGTATCTGAAGACCTGAAAAAATCCACTTTCAAGCTCACCAAATGTATCTAGATTGGCCTAGAAAGGGTCTTTAAAGTCAATTTTTTGATGTGCTCGGATCGAAAAGCGGTTAATGAGGATGAATTGTATTCCCTTTTCTGAGTATTTTGATATAATATGACGAGTATCTGAAGACCTGAAAAAATCCACTTTCAAGCTCACCAAATGTATCTAGATTGGCCTAGAAAGGGTCTTTAAAGTCAATTTTTTGATGTGCTCGGATCGAAAAGCGGTTAATGAGGATGAATTGTATTCCCTTTTCTGAGTATTTTGATATAATATGACGAGTATCTGAAGACCTGAAAAAATCCACTTTCAAGCTCACCAAATGTATCTAGTCAATAAGACAATAAAGTCAATTTTTTGATGTGCTCGGATCGAAAAGCGGTTAATGAGGATGAATTGTATTCCCTTTTCTGAGTATTTTGATATAATATGACGAGTATCTGAAGACCTGAAAAAATCCACTTTCAAGCTCACCAAATGTATCTAGTCAATAAGACAATAAAGTCAATTTTTTGATGTGCTCGGATCGAAAAGCGGTTAATGAGGATGAATTGTATTCCCTTTTCTGAGTATTTTGATATAATATGACGAGTATCTGAAGACCTGAAAAAATCCACTTTCAAGCTCACCAAATGTATCTAGTCAATAAGACAATAAAGTCAATTTTTTGATGTGCTCGGATCGAAAAGCGGTTAATGAGGATGAATTGTATTCCCTTTTCTGAGTATTTTGATATAATATGACGAGTATCTGAAGACCTGAAAAAATCCACTTTCAAGCTCACCAAATGTATCTAGATTGGCCTAGAAAGGGTCTTTAAAGTCAATTTTTTGATGTGCTCGGATCGAAAAGCGGTTAATGAGGATGAATTGTATTCCCTTTTCTGAGTATTTTGATATAATATGACGAGTATCTGAAGACCTGAAAAAATCCACTTTCAAGCTCACCAAATGTATCTAGTCAATAAGACAATAAAGTCAATTTTTTGATGTGCTCGGATCGAAAAGCGGTTAATGAGGATGAATTGTATTCCCTTTTCTGAGTATTTTGATATAATATGACGAGTATCTGAAGACCTGAAAAAATCCACTTTCAAGCTCACCAAATGTATCTAGTCAATAAGACAATAAAGTCAATTTTTTGATGTGCTCGGATCGAAAAGCGGTTAATGAGGATGAATTGTATTCCCTTTTCTGAGTATTTTGATATAATATGACGAGTATCTGAAGACCTGAAAAAATCCACTTTCAAGCTCACCAAATGTATCTAGTCAATAAGACAATAAAGTCAATTTTTTGATGTGCTCGGATCGAAAAGCGGTTAATGAGGATGAATTGTATTCCCTTTTCTGAGTATTTTGATATAATATGACGAGTATCTGAAGACCTGAAAAAATCCACTTTCAAGCTCACCAAATGTATCTAGTCAATAAGACAATAAAGTCAATTTTTTGATGTGCTCGGATCGAAAAGCGGTTAATGAGGATGAATTGTATTCCCTTTTCTGAGTATTTTGATATAATATGACGAGTATCTGAAGACCTGAAAAAATCCACTTTCAAGCTCACCAAATGTATCTAGTCAATAAGACAATAAAGTCAATTTTTTGATGTGCTCGGATCGAAAAGCGGTTAATGAGGATGAATTGTATTCCCTTTTCTGAGTATTTTGATATAATATGACGAGTATCTGAAGACCTGAAAAAATCCACTTTCAAGCTCACCAAATGTATCTAGATTGGCCTAGAAAGGGTCTTTAAAGTCAATTTTTTGATGTGCTCGGATCGAAAAGCGGTTAATGAGGATGAATTGTATTCCCTTTTCTGAGTATTTTGATATAATATGACGAGTATCTGAAGACCTGAAAAAATCCACTTTCAAGCTCACCAAATGTATCTAGATTGGCCTAGAAAGGGTCTTTAAAGTCAATTTTTTGATGTGCTCGGATCGAAAACCGGTTAATGAGGATGAATTGTATTCCCTTTTCTGAGTATTTTGATATAATATGACGAGTATCTGAAGACCTGAAAAAATCCACTTTCAAGCTCACCAAATGTATCTAGATTGGCCTAGAAAGGGTCTTTAAAGTCAATTTTTTGATGTGCTCGGATCGAAAAGCGGTTAATGAGGATGAATTGTATTCCCTTTTCTGAGTATTTTGATATAATATGACGAGTATCTGAAGACCTGAAAAAATCCACTTTCAAGCTCACCAAATGTATCTAGTCAATAAGACAATAAAGTCAATTTTTTGATGTGCTCGGATCGAAAAGCGGTTAATGAGGATGAATTGTATTCCCTTTTCTGAGTATTTTGATATAATATGACGAGTATCTGAAGACCTGAAGAAATCCACTTTCAAGCTCACCAAATGTATCTAGATTGGCCTAGAAAGGGTCTTTAAAGTCAATTTTTTGATGTGCTCGGATCGAAAACCGGTTAATGAGGATGAATTGTATTCCCTTTTCTGAGTATTTTGATATAATATGACGAGTATCTGAAGACCTGAAAAAATCCACTTTCAAGCTCACCAAATGTATCTAGTCAATAAGACAATAAAGTCAATTTTTTGATGTGCTCGGATCGAAAAGCGGTTAATGAGGATGAATTGTATTCCCTTTTCTGAGTATTTTGATATAATATGACGAGTATCTGAAGACCTGAAAAAATCCACTTTCAAGCTCACCAAATGTATCTAGATTGGCCTAGAAAGGGTCTTTAAAGTCAATTTTTTGATGTGCTCGGATCGAAAAGCGGTTAATGAGGATGAATTGTATTCCCTTTTCTGAGTATTTTGATATAATATGACGAGTATCTGAAGACCTGAAAAAATCCACTTTCAAGCTCACCAAATGTATCTAGTCAATAAGACAATAAAGTCAATTTTTTGATGTGCTCGGATCGAAAAGCGGTTAATGAGGATGAATTGTATTCCCTTTTCTGAGTATTTTGATATAATATGACGAGTATCTGAAGACCTGAAAAAATCCACTTTCAAGCTCACCAAATGTATCTAGTCAATAAGACAATAAAGTCAATTTTTTGATGTGCTCGGATCGAAAAGCGGTTAATGAGGATGAATTGTATTCCCTTTTCTGAGTATTTTGATATAATATGACGAGTATCTGAAGACCTGAAAAAATCCACTTTCAAGCTCACCAAATGTATCTAGTCAATAAGACAATAAAGTCAATTTTTTGATGTGCTCGGATCGAAAAGCGGTTAATGAGGATGAATTGTATTCCCTTTTCTGAGTATTTTGATATAATATGACGAGTATCTGAAGACCTGAAAAAATCCACTTTCAAGCTCACCAAATGTATCTAGTCAATAAGACAATAAAGTCAATTTTTTGATGTGCTCGGATCGAAAAGCGGTTAATGAGGATGAATTGTATTCCCTTTTCTGAGTATTTTGATATAATATGACGAGTATCTGAAGACCTGAAAAAATCCACTTTCAAGCTCACCAAATGTATCTAGTCAATAAGACAATAAAGTCAATTTTTTGATGTGCTCGGATCGAAAAGCGGTTAATGAGGATGAATTGTATTCCCTTTTCTGAGTATTTTGATATAATATGACGAGTATCTGAAGACCTGAAAAAATCCACTTTCAAGCTCACCAAATGTATCTAGTCAATAAGACAATAAAGTCAATTTTTTGATGTGCTCGGATCGAAAAGCGGTTAATGAGGATGAATTGTATTCCCTTTTCTGAGTATTTTGATATAATATGACGAGTATCTGAAGACCTGAAAAAATCCACTTTCAAGCTCACCAAATGTATCTAGATTGGCCTAGAAAGGGTCTTTAAAGTCAATTTTTTGATGTGCTCGGATCGAAAAGCGGTTAATGAGGATGAATTGTATTCCCTTTTCTGAGTATTTTGATATAATATGACGAGTATCTGAAGACCTGAAAAAATCCACTTTCAAGCTCACCAAATGTATCTAGTCAATAAGACAATAAAGTCAATTTTTTGATGTGCTCGGATCGAAAAGCGGTTAATGAGGATGAATTGTATTCCCTTTTCTGAGTATTTTGATATAATATGACGAGTATCTGAAGACCTGAAAAAATCCACTTTCAAGCTCACCAAATGTATCTAGATTGGCCTAGAAAGGGTCTTTAAAGTCAATTTTTTGATGTGCTCGGATCGAAAAGCGGTTAATGAGGATGAATTGTATTCCCTTTTCTGAGTATTTTGATATAATATGACGAGTATCTGAAGACCTGAAAAAATCCACTTTCAAGCTCACCAAATGTATCTAGTCAATAAGACAATAAAGTCAATTTTTTGATGTGCTCGGATCGAAAAGCGGTTAATGAGGATGAATTGTATTCCCTTTTCTGAGTATTTTGATATAATATGACGAGTATCTGAAGACCTGAAAAAATCCACTTTCAAGCTCACCAAATGTATCTAGTCAATAAGACAATAAAGTCAATTTTTTGATGTGCTCGGATCGAAAAGCGGTTAATGAGGATGAATTGTATTCCCTTTTCTGAGTATTTTGATATAATATGACGAGCATCTGAAGACCTGAAAAAATCCACTTTCAAGCTCACCAAATGTATCTAGATTGGCCTAGAAAGGGTCTTTAAAGTCAATTTTTTGATGTGCTCGGATCGAAAAGCGGTTAATGAGGATGAATTGTATTCCCTTTTCTGAGTATTTTGATATAATATGACGAGTATCTGAAGACCTGAAAAAATCCACTTTCAAGCTCACCAAATGTATCTAGATTGGCCTAGAAAGGGTCTTTAAAGTCAATTTTTTGATGTGCTCGGATCGAAAAGCGGTTAATGAGGATGAATTGTATTCCCTTTTCTGAGTATTTTGATATAATATGACGAGTATCTGAAGACCTGAAAAAATCCACTTTCAAGCTCACCAAATGTATCTAGATTGGCCTAGAAAGGGTCTTTAAAGTCAATTTTTTGATGTGCTCGGATCGAAAAGCGGTTAATGAGGATGAATTGTATTCCCTTTTCTGAGTATTTTGATATAATATGACGAGTATCTGAAGACCTGAAAAAATCCACTTTCAAGCTCACCAAATGTATCTAGTCAATAAGACAATAAAGTCAATTTTTTGATGTGCTCGGATCGAAAAGCGGTTAATGAGGATGAATTGTATTCCCTTTTCTGAGTATTTTGATATAATATGACGAGTATCTGAAGACCTGAAAAAATCCACTTTCAAGCTCACCAAATGTATCTAGTCAATAAGACAATAAAGTCAATTTTTTGATGTGCTCGGATCGAAAAGCGGTTAATGAGGATGAATTGTATTCCCTTTTCTGAGTATTTTGATATAATATGACGAGTATCTGAAGACCTGAAAAAATCCACTTTCAAGCTCACCAAATGTATCTAGTCAATAAGACAATAAAGTCAATTTTTTGATGTGCTCGGATCGAAAAGCGGTTAATGAGGATGAATTGTATTCCCTTTTCTGAGTATTTTGATATAATATGACGAGTATCTGAAGACCTGAAAAAATCCACTTTCAAGCTCACCAAATGTATCTAGTCAATAAGACAATAAAGTCAATTTTTTGATGTGCTCGGATCGAAAAGCGGTTAATGAGGATGAATTGTATTCCCTTTTCTGAGTATTTTGATATAATATGACGAGTATCTGAAGACCTGAAAAAATCCACTTTCAAGCTCACCAAATGTATCTAGTCAATAAGACAATAAAGTCAATTTTTTGATGTGCTCGGATCGAAAAGCGGTTAATGAGGATGAATTGTATTCCCTTTTCTGAGTATTTTGATATAATATGACGAGTATCTGAAGACCTGAAAAAATCCACTTTCAAGCTCACCAAATGTATCTAGTCAATAAGACAATAAAGTCAATTTTTTGATGTGCTCGGATCGAAAAGCGGTTAATGAGGATGAATTGTATTCCCTTTTCTGAGTATTTTGATATAATATGACGAGTATCTGAAGACCTGAAAAAATCCACTTTCAAGCTCACCAAATGTATCTAGTCAATAAGACAATAAAGTCAATTTTTTGATGTGCTCGGATCGAAAAGCGGTTAATGAGGATGAATTGTATTCCCTTTTCTGAGTATTTTGATATAATATGACGAGTATCTGAAGACCTGAAAAAATCCACTTTCAAGCTCACCAAATGTATCTAGTCAATAAGACAATAAAGTCAATTTTTTGATGTGCTCGGATCGAAAAGCGGTTAATGAGGATGAATTGTATTCCCTTTTCTGAGTATTTTGATATAATATGACGAGTATCTGAAGACCTGAAAAAATCCACTTTCAAGCTCACCAAATGTATCTAGATTGGCCTAGAAAGGGTCTTTAAAGTCAATTTTTTGATGTGCTCGGATCGAAAAGCGGTTAATGAGGATGAATTGTATTCCCTTTTCTGAGTATTTTGATATAATATGACGAGTATCTGAAGACCTGAAAAAATCCACTTTCAAGCTCACCAAATGTATCTAGTCAATAAGACAATAAAGTCAATTTTTTGATGTGCTCGGATCGAAAAGCGGTTAATGAGGATGAATTGTATTCCCTTTTCTGAGTATTTTGATATAATATGACGAGTATCTGAAGACCTGAAAAAATCCACTTTCAAGCTCACCAAATGTATCTAGTCAATAAGACAATAAAGTCAATTTTTTGATGTGCTCGGATCGAAAAGCGGTTAATGAGGATGAATTGTATTCCCTTTTCTGAGTATTTTGATATAATATGACGAGTATCTGAAGACCTGAAAAAATCCACTTTCAAGCTCACCAAATGTATCTAGATTGGCCTAGAAAGGGTCTTTAAAGTCAATTTTTTGATGTGCTCGGATCGAAAAGCGGTTAATGAGGATGAATTGTATTCCCTTTTCTGAGTATTTTGATATAATATGACGAGTATCTGAAGACCTGAAAAAATCCACTTTCAAGCTCACCAAATGTATCTAGTCAATAAGACAATAAAGTCAATTTTTTGATGTGCTCGGATCGAAAAGCGGTTAATGAGGATGAATTGTATTCCCTTTTCTGAGTATTTTGATATAATATGACGAGTATCTGAAGACCTGAAGAAATCCACTTTCAAGCTCACCAAATGTATCTAGATTGGCCTAGAAAGGGTCTTTAAAGTCAATTTTTTGATGTGCTCGGATCGAAAAGCGGTTAATGAGGATGAATTGTATTCCCTTTTCTGAGTATTTTGATATAATATGACGAGTATCTGAAGACCTGAAAAAATCCACTTTCAAGCTCACCAAATGTATCTAGTCAATAAGACAATAAAGTCAATTTTTTGATGTGCTCGGATCGAAAAGCGGTTAATGAGGATGAATTGTATTCCCTTTTCTGAGTATTTTGATATAATATGACGAGTATCTGAAGACCTGAAAAAATCCACTTTCAAGCTCACCAAATGTATCTAGTCAATAAGACAATAAAGTCAATTTTTTGATGTGCTCGGATCGAAAAGCGGTTAATGAGGATGAATTGTATTCCCTTTTCTGAGTATTTTGATATAATATGACGAGTATCTGAAGACCTGAAAAAATCCACTTTCAAGCTCACCAAATGTATCTAGTCAATAAGACAATAAAGTCAATTTTTTGATGTGCTCGGATCGAAAAGCGGTTAATGAGGATGAATTGTATTCCCTTTTCTGAGTATTTTGATATAATATGACGAGTATCTGAAGACCTGAAAAAATCCACTTTCAAGCTCACCAAATGTATCTAGTCAATAAGACAATAAAGTCAATTTTTTGATGTGCTCGGATCGAAAAGCGGTTAATGAGGATGAATTGTATTCCCTTTTCTGAGTATTTTGATATAATATGACGAGTATCTGAAGACCTGAAAAAATCCACTTTCAAGCTCACCAAATGTATCTAGTCAATAAGACAATAAAGTCAATTTTTTGATGTGCTCGGATCGAAAAGCGGTTAATGAGGATGAATTGTATTCCCTTTTCTGAGTATTTTGATATAATATGACGAGTATCTGAAGACCTGAAAAAATCCACTTTCAAGCTCACCAAATGTATCTAGTCAATAAGACAATAAAGTCAATTTTTTGATGTGCTCGGATCGAAAAGCGGTTAATGAGGATGAATTGTATTCCCTTTTCTGAGTATTTTGATATAATATGACGAGTATCTGAAGACCTGAAAAAATCCACTTTCAAGCTCACCAAATGTATCTAGATTGGCCTAGAAAGGGTCTTTAAAGTCAATTTTTTGATGTGCTCGGATCGAAAAGCGGTTAATGAGGATGAATTGTATTCCCTTTTCTGAGTATTTTGATATAATATGACGAGTATCTGAAGACCTGAAAAAATCCACTTTCAAGCTCACCAAATGTATCTAGATTGGCCTAGAAAGGGTCTTTAAAGTCAATTTTTTGATGTGCTCGGATCGAAAAGCGGTTAATGAGGATGAATTGTATTCCCTTTTCTGAGTATTTTGATATAATATGACGAGTATCTGAAGACCTGAAAAAATCCACTTTCAAGCTCACCAAATGTATCTAGTCAATAAGACAATAAAGTCAATTTTTTGATGTGCTCGGATCGAAAACCGGTTAATGAGGATGAATTGTATTCCCTTTTCTGAGTATTTTGATATAATATGACGAGTATCTGAAGACCTGAAAAAATCCACTTTCAAGCTCACCAAATGTATCTAGTCAATAAGACAATAAAGTCAATTTTTTGATGTGCTCGGATCGAAAAGCGGTTAATGAGGATGAATTGTATTCCCTTTTCTGAGTATTTTGATATAATATGACGAGTATCTGAAGACCTGAAAAAATCCACTTTCAAGCTCACCAAATGTATCTAGTCAATAAGACAATAAAGTCAATTTTTTGATGTGCTCGGATCGAAAAGCGGTTAATGAGGATGAATTGTATTCCCTTTTCTGAGTATTTTGATATAATATGACGAGTATCTGAAGACCTGAAAAAATCCACTTTCAAGCTCACCAAATGTATCTAGTCAATAAGACAATAAAGTCAATTTTTTGATGTGCTCGGATCGAAAAGCGGTTAATGAGGATGAATTGTATTCCCTTTTCTGAGTATTTTGATATAATATGACGAGTATCTGAAGACCTGAAGAAATCCACTTTCAAGCTCACCAAATGTATCTAGATTGGCCTAGAAAGGGTCTTTAAAGTCAATTTTTTGATGTGCTCGGATCGAAAAGCGGTTAATGAGGATGAATTGTATTCCCTTTTCTGAGTATTTTGATATAATATGACGAGTATCTGAAGACCTGAAAAAATCCACTTTCAAGCTCACCAAATGTATCTAGTCAATAAGACAATAAAGTCAATTTTTTGATGTGCTCGGATCGAAAAGCGGTTAATGAGGATGAATTGTATTCCCTTTTCTGAGTATTTTGATATAATATGACGAGTATCTGAAGACCTGAAAAAATCCACTTTCAAGCTCACCAAATGTATCTAGATTGGCCTAGAAAGGGTCTTTAAAGTCAATTTTTTGATGTGCTCGGATCGAAAAGCGGTTAATGAGGATGAATTGTATTCCCTTTTCTGAGTATTTTGATATAATATGACGAGTATCTGAAGACCTGAAAAAATCCACTTTCAAGCTCACCAAATGTATCTAGATTGGCCTAGAAAGGGTCTTTAAAGTCAATTTTTTGATGTGCTCGGATCGAAAAGCGGTTAATGAGGATGAATTGTATTCCCTTTTCTGAGTATTTTGATATAATATGACGAGTATCTGAAGACCTGAAAAAATCCACTTTCAAGCTCACCAAATGTATCTAGATTGGCCTAGAAAGGGTCTTTAAAGTCAATTTTTTGATGTGCTCGGATCGAAAAGCGGTTAATGAGGATGAATTGTATTCCCTTTTCTGAGTATTTTGATATAATATGACGAGTATCTGAAGACCTGAAAAAATCCACTTTCAAGCTCACCAAATGTATCTAGATTGGCCTAGAAAGGGTCTTTAAAGTCAATTTTTTGATGTGCTCGGATCGAAAAGCGGTTAATGAGGATGAATTGTATTCCCTTTTCTGAGTATTTTGATATAATATGACGAGTATCTGAAGACCTGAAAAAATCCACTTTCAAGCTCACCAAATGTATCTAGTCAATAAGACAATAAAGTCAATTTTTTGATGTGCTCGGATCGAAAAGCGGTTAATGAGGATGAATTGTATTCCCTTTTCTGAGTATTTTGATATAATATGACGAGTATCTGAAGACCTGAAAAAATCCACTTTCAAGCTCACCAAATGTATCTAGTCAATAAGACAATAAAGTCAATTTTTTGATGTGCTCGGATCGAAAAGCGGTTAATGAGGATGAATTGTATTCCCTTTTCTGAGTATTTTGATATAATATGACGAGTATCTGAAGACCTGAAAAAATCCACTTTCAAGCTCACCAAATGTATCTAGATTGGCCTAGAAAGGGTCTTTAAAGTCAATTTTTTGATGTGCTCGGATCGAAAAGCGGTTAATGAGGATGAATTGTATTCCCTTTTCTGAGTATTTTGATATAATATGACGAGTATCTGAAGACCTGAAAAAATCCACTTTCAAGCTCACCAAATGTATCTAGATTGGCCTAGAAAGGGTCTTTAAAGTCAATTTTTTGATGTGCTCGGATCGAAAAGCGGTTAATGAGGATGAATTGTATTCCCTTTTCTGAGTATTTTGATATAATATGACGAGTATCTGAAGACCTGAAAAAATCCACTTTCAAGCTCACCAAATGTATCTAGATTGGCCTAGAAAGGGTCTTTAAAGTCAATTTTTTGATGTGCTCGGATCGAAAAGCGGTTAATGAGGATGAATTGTATTCCCTTTTCTGAGTATTTTGATATAATATGACGAGTATCTGAAGACCTGAAAAAATTCACTTTCAAGCTCACCAAATGTATCTAGTCAATAAGACAATAAAGTCAATTTTTTGATGTGCTCGGATCGAAAAGCGGTTAATGAGGATGAATTGTATTCCCTTTTCTGAGTATTTTGATATAATATGACGAGTATCTGAAGACCTGAAAAAATCCACTTTCAAGCTCACCAAATGTATCTAGTCAATAAGACAATAAAGTCAATTTTTTGATGTGCTCGGATCGAAAAGCGGTTAATGAGGATGAATTGTATTCCCTTTTCTGAGTATTTTGATATAATATGACGAGTATCTGAAGACCTGAAAAAATCCACTTTCAAGCTCACCAAATGTATCTAGTCAATAAGACAATAAAGTCAATTTTTTGATGTGCTCGGATCGAAAAGCGGTTAATGAGGATGAATTGTATTCCCTTTTCTGAGTATTTTGATATAATATGACGAGTATCTGAAGACCTGAAAAAATCCACTTTCAAGCTCACCAAATGTATCTAGATTGGCCTAGAAAGGGTCTTTAAAGTCAATTTTTTGATGTGCTCGGATCGAAAAGCGGTTAATGAGGATGAATTGTATTCCCTTTTCTGAGTATTTTGATATAATATGACGAGTATCTGAAGACCTGAAAAAATCCACTTTCAAGCTCACCAAATGTATCTAGATTGGCCTAGAAAGGGTCTTTAAAGTCAATTTTTTGATGTGCTCGGATCGAAAAGCGGTTAATGAGGATGAATTGTATTCCCTTTTCTGAGTATTTTGATATAATATGACGAGTATCTGAAGACCTGAAAAAATCCACTTTCAAGCTCACCAAATGTATCTAGTCAATAAGACAATAAAGTCAATTTTTTGATGTGCTCGGATCGAAAAGCGGTTAATGAGGATGAATTGTATTCCCTTTTCTGAGTATTTTGATATAATATGACGAGTATCTGAAGACCTGAAAAAATCCACTTTCAAGCTCACCAAATGTATCTAGTCAATAAGACAATAAAGTCAATTTTTTGATGTGCTCGGATCGAAAAGCGGTTAATGAGGATGAATTGTATTCCCTTTTCTGAGTATTTTGATATAATATGACGAGTATCTGAAGACCTGAAAAAATCCACTTTCAAGCTCACCAAATGTATCTAGATTGGCCTAGAAAGGGTCTTTAAAGTCAATTTTTTGATGTGCTCGGATCGAAAAGCGGTTAATGAGGATGAATTGTATTCCCTTTTCTGAGTATTTTGATATAATATGACGAGTATCTGAAGACCTGAAAAAATCCACTTTCAAGCTCACCAAATGTATCTAGATTGGCCTAGAAAGGGTCTTTAAAGTCAATTTTTTGATGTGCTCGGATCGAAAAGCGGTTAATGAGGATGAATTGTATTCCCTTTTCTGAGTATTTTGATATAATATGACGAGTATCTGAAGACCTGAAAAAATCCACTTTCAAGCTCACCAAATGTATCTAGATTGGCCTAGAAAGGGTCTTTAAAGTCAATTTTTTGATGTGCTCGGATCGAAAAGCGGTTAATGAGGATGAATTGTATTCCCTTTTCTGAGTATTTTGATATAATATGACGAGTATCTGAAGACCTGAAAAAATCCACTTTCAAGCTCACCAAATGTATCTAGTCAATAAGACAATAAAGTCAATTTTTTGATGTGCTCGGATCGAAAAGCGGTTAATGAGGATGAATTGTATTCCCTTTTCTGAGTATTTTGATATAATATGACGAGTATCTGAAGACCTGAAAAAATCCACTTTCAAGCTCACCAAATGTATCTAGTCAATAAGACAATAAAGTCAATTTTTTGATGTGCTCGGATCGAAAAGCGGTTAATGAGGATGAATTGTATTCCCTTTTCTGAGTATTTTGATATAATATGACGAGTATCTGAAGACCTGAAAAAATCCACTTTCAAGCTCACCAAATGTATCTAGATTGGCCTAGAAAGGGTCTTTAAAGTCAATTTTTTGATGTGCTCGGATCGAAAAGCGGTTAATGAGGATGAATTGTATTCCCTTTTCTGAGTATTTTGATATAATATGACGAGTATCTGAAGACCTGAAAAAATCCACTTTCAAGCTCACCAAATGTATCTAGATTGGCCTAGAAAGGGTCTTTAAAGTCAATTTTTTGATGTGCTCGGATCGAAAAGCGGTTAATGAGGATGAATTGTATTCCCTTTTCTGAGTATTTTGATATAATATGACGAGTATCTGAAGACCTGAAAAAATCCACTTTCAAGCTCACCAAATGTATCTAGATTGGCCTAGAAAGGGTCTTTAAAGTCAATTTTTTGATGTGCTCGGATCGAAAAGCGGTTAATGAGGATGAATTGTATTCCCTTTTCTGAGTATTTTGATATAATATGACGAGTATCTGAAGACCTGGAAAAATCCACTTTCAAGCTCACCAAATGTATCTAGTCAATAAGACAATAAAGTCAATTTTTTGATGTGCTCGGATCGAAAAGCGGTTAATGAGGATGAATTGTATTCCCTTTTCTGAGTATTTTGATATAATATGACGAGTATCTGAAGACCTGAAAAAATCCACTTTCAAGCTCACCAAATGTATCTAGTCAATAAGACAATAAAGTCAATTTTTTGATGTGCTCGGATCGAAAAGCGGTTAATGAGGATGAATTGTATTCCCTTTTCTGAGTATTTTGATATAATATGACGAGTATCTGAAGACCTGAAAAAATCCACTTTCAAGCTCACCAAATGTATCTAGTCAATAAGACAATAAAGTCAATTTTTTGATGTGCTCGGATCGAAAAGCGGTTAATGAGGATGAATTGTATTCCCTTTTCTGAGTATTTTGATATAATATGACGAGTATCTGAAGACCTGAAAAAATCCACTTTCAAGCTCACCAAATGTATCTAGATTGGCCTAGAAAGGGTCTTTAAAGTCAATTTTTTGATGTGCTCGGATCGAAAAGCGGTTAATGAGGATGAATTGTATTCCCTTTTCTGAGTATTTTGATATAATATGACGAGTATCTGAAGACCTGAAAAAATCCACTTTCAAGCTCACCAAATGTATCTAGTCAATAAGACAATAAAGTCAATTTTTTGATGTGCTCGGATCGAAAAGCGGTTAATGAGGATGAATTGTATTCCCTTTTCTGAGTATTTTGATATAATATGACGAGTATCTGAAGACCTGAAAAAATCCACTTTCAAGCTCACCAAATGTATCTAGTCAATAAGACAATAAAGTCAATTTTTTGATGTGCTCGGATCGAAAAGCGGTTAATGAGGATGAATTGTATTCCCTTTTCTGAGTATTTTGATATAATATGACGAGTATCTGAAGACCTGAAAAAATCCACTTTCAAGCTCACCAAATGTATCTAGATTGGCCTAGAAAGGGTCTTTAAAGTCAATTTTTTGATGTGCTCGGATCGAAAAGCGGTTAATGAGGATGAATTGTATTCCCTTTTCTGAGTATTTTGATATAATATGACGAGTATCTGAAGACCTGAAAAAATCCACTTTCAAGCTCACCAAATGTATCTAGATTGGCCTAGAAAGGGTCTTTAAAGTCAATTTTTTGATGTGCTCGGATCGAAAAGCGGTTAATGAGGATGAATTGTATTCCCTTTTCTGAGTATTTTGATATAATATGACGAGTATCTGAAGACCTGAAAAAATCCACTTTCAAGCTCACCAAATGTATCTAGTCAATAAGACAATAAAGTCAATTTTTTGATGTGCTCGGATCGAAAAGCGGTTAATGAGGATGAATTGTATTCCCTTTTCTGAGTATTTTGATATAATATGACGAGTATCTGAAGACCTGAAAAAATCCACTTTCAAGCTCACCAAATGTATCTAGTCAATAAGACAATAAAGTCAATTTTTTGATGTGCTCGGATCGAAAAGCGGTTAATGAGGATGAATTGTATTCCCTTTTCTGAGTATTTTGATATAATATGACGAGTATCTGAAGACCTGAAAAAATCCACTTTCAAGCTCACCAAATGTATCTAGATTGGCCTAGAAAGGGTCTTTAAAGTCAATTTTTTGATGTGCTCGGGTCGAAAAGCGGTTAATGAGGATGAATTGTATTCCCTTTTCTGAGTATTTTGATATAATATGACGAGTATCTGAAGACCTGAAAAAATCCACTTTCAAGCTCACCAAATGTATCTAGATTGGCCTAGAAAGGGTCTTTAAAGTCAATTTTTTGATGTGCTCGGATCGAAAAGCGGTTAATGAGGATGAATTGTATTCCCTTTTCTGAGTATTTTGATATAATATGACGAGTATCTGAAGACCTGAAAAAATCCACTTTCAAGCTCACCAAATGTATCTAGTCAATAAGACAATAAAGTCAATTTTTTGATGTGCTCGGATCGAAAAGCGGTTAATGAGGATGAATTGTATTCCCTTTTCTGAGTATTTTGATATAATATGACGAGTATCTGAAGACCTGAAAAAATCCACTTTCAAGCTCACCAAATGTATCTAGTCAATAAGACAATAAAGTCAATTTTTTGATGTGCTCGGATCGAAAAGCGGTTAATGAGGATGAATTGTATTCCCTTTTCTGAGTATTTTGATATAATATGACGAGTATCTGAAGACCTGAAAAAATCCACTTTCAAGCTCACCAAATGTATCTAGTCAATAAGACAATAAAGTCAATTTTTTGATGTGCTCGGATCGAAAAGCGGTTAATGAGGATGAATTGTATTCCCTTTTCTGAGTATTTTGATATAATATGACGAGTATCTGAAGACCTGAAAAAATCCACTTTCAAGCTCACCAAATGTATCTAGTCAATAAGACAATAAAGTCAATTTTTTGATGTGCTCGGATCGAAAAGCGGTTAATGAGGATGAATTGTATTCCCTTTTCTGAGTATTTTGATATAATATGACGAGTATCTGAAGACCTGAAAAAATCCACTTTCAAGCTCACCAAATGTATCTAGTCAATAAGACAATAAAGTCAATTTTTTGATGTGCTCGGATCGAAAAGCGGTTAATGAGGATGAATTGTATTCCCTTTTCTGAGTATTTTGATATAATATGACGAGTATCTGAAGACCTGAAAAAATCCACTTTCAAGCTCACCAAATGTATCTAGTCAATAAGACAATAAAGTCAATTTTTTGATGTGCTCGGATCGAAAAGCGGTTAATGAGGATGAATTGTATTCCCTTTTCTGAGTATTTTGATATAATATGACGAGTATCTGAAGACCTGAAAAAATCCACTTTCAAGCTCACCAAATGTATCTAGTCAATAAGACAATAAAGTCAATTTTTTTATGTGCTCGGATCGAAAAGCGGTTAATGAGGATGAATTGTATTCCCTTTTCTGAGTATTTTGATATAATATGACGAGTATCTGAAGACCTGAAAAAATCCACTTTCAAGCTCACCAAATGTATCTAGATTGGCCTAGAAAGGGTCTTTAAAGTCAATTTTTTGATGTGCTCGGATCGAAAAGCGGTTAATGAGGATGAATTGTATTCCCTTTTCTGAGTATTTTGATATAATATGACGAGTATCTGAAGACCTGAAAAAATCCACTTTCAAGCTCACCAAATGTATCTAGTCAATAAGACAATAAAGTCAATTTTTTGATGTGCTCGGATCGAAAAGCGGTTAATGAGGATGAATTGTATTCCCTTTTCTGAGTATTTTGATATAATATGACGAGTATCTGAAGACCTGAAAAAATCCACTTTCAAGCTCACCAAATGTATCTAGATTGGCCTAGAAAGGGTCTTTAAAGTCAATTTTTTGATGTGCTCGGATCGAAAAGCGGTTAATGAGGATGAATTGTATTCCCTTTTCTGAGTATTTTGATATAATATGACGAGTATCTGAAGACCTGAAAAAATCCACTTTCAAGCTCACCAAATGTATCTAGATTGGCCTAGAAAGGGTCTTTAAAGTCAATTTTTTGATGTGCTCGGATCGAAAAGCGGTTAATGAGGATGAATTGTATTCCCTTTTCTGAGTATTTTGATATAATATGACGAGTATCTGAAGACCTGAAAAAATCCACTTTCAAGCTCACCAAATGTATCTAGATTGGCCTAGAAAGGGTCTTTAAAGTCAATTTTTTGATGTGCTCGGATCGAAAAGCGGTTAATGAGGATGAATTGTATTCCCTTTTCTGAGTATTTTGATATAATATGACGAGTATCTGAAGACCTGAAAAAATCCACTTTCAAGCTCACCAAATGTATCTAGTCAATAAGACAATAAAGTCAATTTTTTGATGTGCTCGGATCGAAAAGCGGTTAATGAGGATGAATTGTATTCCCTTTTCTGAGTATTTTGATATAATATGACGAGTATCTGAAGACCTGAAAAAATCCACTTTCAAGCTCACCAAATGTATCTAGTCAATAAGACAATAAAGTCAATTTTTTGATGTGCTCGGATCGAAAAGCGGTTAATGAGGATGAATTGTATTCCCTTTTCTGAGTATTTTGATATAATATGACGAGTATCTGAAGACCTGAAAAAATCCACTTTCAAGCTCACCAAATGTATCTAGATTGGCCTAGAAAGGGTCTTTAAAGTCAATTTTTTGATGTGCTCGGATCGAAAAGCGGTTAATGAGGATGAATTGTATTCCCTTTTCTGAGTATTTTGATATAATATGACGAGTATCTGAAGACCTGAAAAAATCCACTTTCAAGCTCACCAAATGTATCTAGTCAATAAGACAATAAAGTCAATTTTTTGATGTGCTCGGATCGAAAAGCGGTTAATGAGGATGAATTGTATTCCCTTTTCTGAGTATTTTGATATAATATGACGAGTATCTGAAGACCTGAAAAAATCCACTTTCAAGCTCACCAAATGTATCTAGTCAATAAGACAATAAAGTCAATTTTTTGATGTGCTCGGATCGAAAAGCGGTTAATGAGGATGAATTGTATTCCCTTTTCTGAGTATTTTGATATAATATGACGAGTATCTGAAGACCTGAAAAAATCCACTTTCAAGCTCACCAAATGTATCTAGATTGGCCTAGAAAGGGTCTTTAAAGTCAATTTTTTGATGTGCTCGGATCGAAAAGCGGTTAATGAGGATGAATTGTATTCCCTTTTCTGAGTATTTTGATATAATATGACGAGTATCTGAAGACCTGAAAAAATCCACTTTCAAGCTCACCAAATGTATCTAGATTGGCCTAGAAAGGGTCTTTAAAGTCAATTTTTTGATGTGCTCGGATCGAAAAGCGGTTAATGAGGATGAATTGTATTCCCTTTTCTGAGTATTTTGATATAATATGACGAGTATCTGAAGACCTGAAAAAATCCACTTTCAAGCTCACCAAATGTATCTAGTCAATAAGACAATAAAGTCAATTTTTTGATGTGCTCGGATCGAAAAGCGGTTAATGAGGATGAATTGTATTCCCTTTTCTGAGTATTTTGATATAATATGACGAGTATCTGAAGACCTGAAAAAATCCACTTTCAAGCTCACCAAATGTATCTAGATTGGCCTAGAAAGGGTCTTTAAAGTCAATTTTTTGATGTGCTCGGATCGAAAAGCGGTTAATGAGGATGAATTGTATTCCCTTTTCTGAGTATTTTGATATAATATGACGAGTATCTGAAGACCTGAAAAAATCCACTTTCAAGCTCACCAAATGTATCTAGATTGGCCTAGAAAGGGTCTTTAAAGTCAATTTTTTGATGTGCTCGGATCGAAAAGCGGTTAATGAGGATGAATTGTATTCCCTTTTCTGAGTATTTTGATATAATATGACGAGTATCTGAAGACCTGAAAAAATCCACTTTCAAGCTCACCAAATGTATCTAGTCAATAAGACAATAAAGTCAATTTTTTGATGTGCTCGGATCGAAAAGCGGTTAATGAGGATGAATTGTATTCCCTTTTCTGAGTATTTTGATATAATATGACGAGTATCTGAAGACCTGAAAAAATCCACTTTCAAGCTCACCAAATGTATCTAGTCAATAAGACAATAAAGTCAATTTTTTGATGTGCTCGGATCGAAAAGCGGTTAATGAGGATGAATTGTATTCCCTTTTCTGAGTATTTTGATATAATATGACGAGTATCTGAAGACCTGAAAAAATCCACTTTCAAGCTCACCAAATGTATCTAGATTGGCCTAGAAAGGGTCTTTAAAGTCAATTTTTTGATGTGCTCGGATCGAAAAGCGGTTAATGAGGATGAATTGTATTCCCTTTTCTGAGTATTTTGATATAATATGACGAGTATCTGAAGACCTGAAAAAATCCACTTTCAAGCTCACCAAATGTATCTAGTCAATAAGACAATAAAGTCAATTTTTTGATGTGCTCGGATCGAAAAGCGGTTAATGAGGATGAATTGTATTCCCTTTTCTGAGTATTTTGATATAATATGACGAGTATCTGAAGACCTGAAAAAATCCACTTTCAAGCTCACCAAATGTATCTAGATTGGCCTAGAAAGGGTCTTTAAAGTCAATTTTTTGATGTGCTCGGATCGAAAAGCGGTTAATGAGGATGAATTGTATTCCCTTTTCTGAGTATTTTGATATAATATGACGAGTATCTGAAGACCTGAAAAAATCCACTTTCAAGCTCACCAAATGTATCTAGTCAATAAGACAATAAAGTCAATTTTTTGATGTGCTCGGATCGAAAAGCGGTTAATGAGGATGAATTGTATTCCCTTTTCTGAGTATTTTGATATAATATGACGAGTATCTGAAGACCTGAAAAAATCCACTTTCAAGCTCACCAAATGTATCTAGTCAATAAGACAATAAAGTCAATTTTTTGATGTGCTCGGATCGAAAAGCGGTTAATGAGGATGAATTGTATTCCCTTTTCTGAGTATTTTGATATAATATGACGAGTATCTGAAGACCTGAAAAAATCCACTTTCAAGCTCACCAAATGTATCTAGATTGGCCTAGAAAGGGTCTTTAAAGTCAATTTTTTGATGTGCTCGGATCGAAAAGCGGTTAATGAGGATGAATTGTATTCCCTTTTCTGAGTATTTTGATATAATATGACGAGTATCTGAAGACCTGAAAAAATCCACTTTCAAGCTCACCAAATGTATCTAGATTGGCCTAGAAAGGGTCTTTAAAGTCAATTTTTTGATGTGCTCGGATCGAAAAGCGGTTAATGAGGATGAATTGTATTCCCTTTTCTGAGTATTTTGATATAATATGACGAGTATCTGAAGACCTGAAAAAATCCACTTTCAAGCTCACCAAATGTATCTAGTCAATAAGACAATAAAGTCAATTTTTTGATGTGCTCGGATCGAAAAGCGGTTAATGAGGATGAATTGTATTCCCTTTTCTGAGTATTTTGATATAATATGACGAGTATCTGAAGACCTGAAAAAATCCACTTTCAAGCTCACCAAATGTATCTAGTCAATAAGACAATAAAGTCAATTTTTTGATGTGCTCGGATCGAAAAGCGGTTAATGAGGATGAATTGTATTCCCTTTTCTGAGTATTTTGATATAATATGACGAGTATCTGAAGACCTGAAAAAATCCACTTTCAAGCTCACCAAATGTATCTAGTCAATAAGACAATAAAGTCAATTTTTTGATGTGCTCGGATCGAAAAGCGGTTAATGAGGATGAATTGTATTCCCTTTTCTGAGTATTTTGATATAATATGACGAGTATCTGAAGACCTGAAAAAATCCACTTTCAAGCTCACCAAATGTATCTAGTCAATAAGACAATAAAGTCAATTTTTTGATGTGCTCGGATCGAAAAGCGGTTAATGAGGATGAATTGTATTCCCTTTTCTGAGTATTTTGATATAATATGACGAGTATCTGAAGACCTGAAAAAATCCACTTTCAAGCTCACCAAATGTATCTAGTCAATAAGACAATAAAGTCAATTTTTTGATGTGCTCGGATCGAAAAGCGGTTAATGAGGATGAATTGTATTCCCTTTTCTGAGTATTTTGATATAATATGACGAGTATCTGAAGACCTGAAAAAATCCACTTTCAAGCTCACCAAATGTATCTAGATTGGCCTAGAAAGGGTCTTTAAAGTCAATTTTTTGATGTGCTCGGATCGAAAAGCGGTTAATGAGGATGAATTGTATTCCCTTTTCTGAGTATTTTGATATAATATGACGAGTATCTGAAGACCTGAAAAAATCCACTTTCAAGCTCACCAAATGTATCTAGATTGGCCTAGAAAGGGTCTTTAAAGTCAATTTTTTGATGTGCTCGGATCGAAAAGCGGTTAATGAGGATGAATTGTATTCCCTTTTCTGAGTATTTTGATATAATATGACGAGTATCTGAAGACCTGAAAAAATCCACTTTCAAGCTCACCAAATGTATCTAGTCAATAAGACAATAAAGTCAATTTTTTGATGTGCTCGGATCGAAAAGCAGTTAATGAGGATGAATTGTATTCCCTTTTCTGAGTATTTTGATATAATATGACGAGTATCTGAAGACCTGAAAAAATCCACTTTCAAGCTCACCAAATGTATCTAGTCAATAAGACAATAAAGTCAATTTTTTGATGTGCTCGGATCGAAAAGCGGTTAATGAGGATGAATTGTATTCCCTTTTCTGAGTATTTTGATATAATATGACGAGTATCTGAAGACCTGAAAAAATCCACTTTCAAGCTCACCAAATGCATCTAGATTGGCCTAGAAAGGGTCTTTAAAGTCAATTTTTTGATGTGCTCGGATCGAAAAGCGGTTAATGAGGATGAATTGTATTCCCTTTTCTGAGTATTTTGATATAATATGACGAGTATCTGAAGACCTGAAAAAATCCACTTTCAAGCTCACCAAATGTATCTAGTCAATAAGACAATAAAGTCAATTTTTTGATGTGCTCGGATCGAAAAGCGGTTAATGAGGATGAATTGTATTCCCTTTTCTGAGTATTTTGATATAATATGACGAGTATCTGAAGACCTGAAAAAATCCACTTTCAAGCTCACCAAATGTATCTAGTCAATAAGACAATAAAGTCAATTTTTTGATGTGCTCGGATCGAAAAGCGGTTAATGAGGATGAATTGTATTCCCTTTTCTGAGTATTTTGATATAATATGACGAGTATCTGAAGACCTGAAAAAATCCACTTTCAAGCTCACCAAATGTATCTAGATTGGCCTAGAAAGGGTCTTTAAAGTCAATTTTTTGATGTGCTCGGATCGAAAAGCGGTTAATGAGGATGAATTGTATTCCCTTTTCTGAGTATTTTGATATAATATGACGAGTATCTGAAGACCTGAAAAAATCCACTTTCAAACTCACCAAATGTATCTAGTCAATAAGACAATAAAGTCAATTTTTTGATGTGCTCGGATCGAAAAGCGGTTAATGAGGATGAATTGTATTCCCTTTTCTGAGTATTTTGATATAATATGACGAGTATCTGAAGACCTGAAAAAATCCACTTTCAAGCTCACCAAATGTATCTAGATTGGCCTAGAAAGGGTCTTTAAAGTCAATTTTTTGATGTGCTCGGATCGAAAAGCGGTTAATGAGGATGCATTGTATTCCCTTTTCTGAGTATTTTGATATAATATGACGAGTATCTGAAGACCTGAAAAAATCCACTTTCAAGCTCACCAAATGTATCTAGATTGGCCTAGAAAGGGTCTTTAAAGTCAATTTTTTGATGTGCTCGGATCGAAAAGCGGTTAATGAGGATGAATTGTATTCCCTTTTCTGAGTATTTTGATATAATATGACGAGTATCTGAAGACCTGAAAAAATCCACTTTCAAGCTCACCAAATGTATCTAGATTGGCCTAGAAAGGGTCTTTAAAGTCAATTTTTTGATGTGCTCGGATCGAAAAGCGGTTAATGAGGATGAATTGTATTCCCTTTTCTGAGTATTTTGATATAATATGACGAGTATCTGAAGACCTGAAAAAATCCACTTTCAAGCTCACCAAATGTATCTAGTCAATAAGACAATAAAGTCAATTTTTTGATGTGCTCGGATCGAAAAGCGGTTAATGAGGATGAATTGTATTCCCTTTTCTGAGTATTTTGATATAATATGACGAGTATCTGAAGACCTGAAAAAATCCACTTTCAAGCTCACCAAATGTATCTAGATTGGCCTAGAAAGGGTCTTTAAAGTCAATTTTTTGATGTGCTCGGATCGAAAAGCGGTTAATGAGGATGAATTGTATTCCCTTTTCTGAGTATTTTGATATAATATGACGAGTATCTGAAGACCTGAAAAAATCCACTTTCAAGCTCACCAAATGTATCTAGTCAATAAGACAATAAAGTCAATTTTTTGATGTGCTCGGATCGAAAAGCGGTTAATGAGGATGAATTGTATTCCCTTTTCTGAGTATTTTGATATAATATGACGAGTATCTGAAGACCTGAAAAAATCCACTTTCAAGCTCACCAAATGTATCTAGTCAATAAGACAATAAAGTCAATTTTTTGATGTGCTCGGATCGAAAAGCGGTTAATGAGGATGAATTGTATTCCCTTTTCTGAGTATTTTGATATGATATGACGAGTATCTGAAGACCTGAAAAAATCCACTTTCAAGCTCACCAAATGTATCTAGTCAATAAGACAATAAAGTCAATTTTTTGATGTGCTCGGATCGAAAAGCGGTTAATGAGGATGAATTGTATTCCCTTTTCTGAGTATTTTGATATAATATGACGAGTATCTGAAGACCTGAAAAAATCCACTTTCAAGCTCACCAAATGTATCTAGATTGGCCTAGAAAGGGTCTTTAAAGTCAATTTTTTGATGTGCTCGGATCGAAAAGCGGTTAATGAGGATGAATTGTATTCCCTTTTCTGAGTATTTTGATATAATATGACGAGTATCTGAAGACCTGAAAAAATCCACTTTCAAGCTCACCAAATGTATCTAGTCAATAAGACAATAAAGTCAATTTTTTGATGTGCTCGGATCGAAAAGCGGTTAATGAGGATGAATTGTATTCCCTTTTCTGAGTATTTTGATATAATATGACGAGTATCTGAAGACCTGAAAAAATCCACTTTCAAGCTCACCAAATGTATCTAGATTGGCCTAGAAAGGGTCTTTAAAGTCAATTTTTTGATGTGCTCGGATCGAAAAGCGGTTAATGAGGATGAATTGTATTCCCTTTTCTGAGTATTTTGATATAATATGACGAGTATCTGAAGACCTGAAAAAATCCACTTTCAAGCTCACCAAATGTATCTAGATTGGCCTAGAAAGGGTCTTTAAAGTCAATTTTTTGATGTGCTCGGATCGAAAAGCGGTTAATGAGGATGAATTGTATTCCCTTTTCTGAGTATTTTGATATAATATGACGAGTATCTGAAGACCTGAAAAAATCCACTTTCAAGCTCACCAAATGTATCTAGATTGGCCTAGAAAGGGTCTTTAAAGTCAATTTTTTGATGTGCTCGGATCGAAAAGCGGTTAATGAGGATGAATTGTATTCCCTTTTCTGAGTATTTTGATATAATATGACGAGTATCTGAAGACCTGAAAAAATCCACTTTCAAGCTCACCAAATGTATCTAGTCAATAAGACAATAAAGTCAATTTTTTGATGTGCTCGGATCGAAAAGCGGTTAATGAGGATGAATTGTATTCCCTTTTCTGAGTATTTTGATATAATATGACGAGTATCTGAAGACCTGAAAAAATCCACTTTCAAGCTCACCAAATGTATCTAGATTGGCCTAGAAAGGGTCTTTAAAGTCAATTTTTTGATGTGCTCGGATCGAAAAGCGGTTAATGAGGATGAATTGTATTCCCTTTTCTGAGTATTTTGATATAATATGACGAGTATCTGAAGACCTGAAAAAATCCACTTTCAAGCTCACCAAATGTATCTAGTCAATAAGACAATAAAGTCAATTTTTTGATGTGCTCGGATCGAAAAGCGGTTAATGAGGATGAATTGTATTCCCTTTTCTGAGTATTTTGATATAATATGACGAGTATCTGAAGACCTGAAAAAATCCACTTTCAAGCTCACCAAATGTATCTAGTCAATAAGACAATAAAGTCAATTTTTTGATGTGCTCGGATCGAAAAGCGGTTAATGAGGATGAATTGTATTCCCTTTTCTGAGTATTTTGATATAATATGACGAGTATCTGAAGACCTGAAAAAATCCACTTTCAAGCTCACCAAATGTATCTAGTCAATAAGACAATAAAGTCAATTTTTTGATGTGCTCGGATCGAAAAGCGGTTAATGAGGATGAATTGTATTCCCTTTTCTGAGTATTTTGATATAATATGACGAGTATCTGAAGACCTGAAAAAATCCACTTTCAAGCTCACCAAATGTATCTAGTCAATAAGACAATAAAGTCAATTTTTTGATGTGCTCGGATCGAAAAGCGGTTAATGAGGATGAATTGTATTCCCTTTTCTGAGTATTTTGATATAATATGACGAGTATCTGAAGACCTGAAAAAATCCACTTTCAAGCTCACCAAATGTATCTAGTCAATAAGACAATGAAGTCAATTTTTTGATGTGCTCGGATCGAAAAGCGGTTAATGAGGATGAATTGTATTCCCTTTTCTGAGTATTTTGATATAATATGACGAGTATCTGAAGACCTGAAAAAATCCACTTTCAAGCTCACCAAATGTATCTAGATTGGCCTAGAAAGGGTCTTTAAAGTCAATTTTTTGATGTGCTCGGATCGAAAAGCGGTTAATGAGGATGAATTGTATTCCCTTTTCTGAGTATTTTGATATAATATGACGAGTATCTGAAGACCTGAAAAAATCCACTTTCAAGCTCACCAAATGTATCTAGTCAATAAGACAATAAAGTCAATTTTTTGATGTGCTCGGATCGAAAAGCGGTTAATGAGGATGAATTGTATTCCCTTTTCTGAGTATTTTGATATAATATGACGAGTATCTGAAGACCTGAAAAAATCCACTTTCAAGCTCACCAAATGTATCTAGTCAATAAGACAATAAAGTCAATTTTTTGATGTGCTCGGATCGAAAAGCGGTTAATGAGGATGAATTGTATTCCCTTTTCTGAGTATTTTGATATAATATGACGAGTATCTGAAGACCTGAAAAAATCCACTTTCAAGCTCACCAAATGTATCTAGTCAATAAGACAATAAAGTCAATTTTTTGATGTGCTCGGATCGAAAAGCGGTTAATGAGGATGAATTGTATTCCCTTTTCTGAGTATTTTGATATAATATGACGAGTATCTGAAGACCTGAAAAAATCCACTTTCAAGCTCACCAAATGTATCTAGTCAATAAGAAAATAAAGTCAATTTTTTGATGTGCTCGGATCGAAAAGCGGTTAATGAGGATGAATTGTATTCCCTTTTCTGAGTATTTTGATATAATATGACGAGTATCTGAAGACCTGAAAAAATCCACTTTCAAGCTCACCAAATGTATCTAGATTGGCCTAGAAAGGGTCTTTAAAGTCAATTTTTTGATGTGCTCGGATCGAAAAGCGGTTAATGAGGATGAATTGTATTCCCTTTTCTGAGTATTTTGATATAATATGACGAGTATCTGAAGACCTGAAAAAATCCACTTTCAAGCTCACCAAATGTATCTAGTCAATAAGACAATAAAGTCAATTTTTTGATGTGCTCGGATCGAAAAGCGGTTAATGAGGATGAATTGTATTCCCTTTTCTGAGTATTTTGATATAATATGACGAGTATCTGAAGACCTGAAAAAATCCACTTTCAAGCTCACCAAATGTATCTAGATTGGCCTAGAAAGGGTCTTTAAAGTCAATTTTTTGATGTGCTCGGATCGAAAAGCGGTTAATGAGGATGCATTGTATTCCCTTTTCTGAGTATTTTGATATAATATGACGAGTATCTGAAGACCTGAAAAAATCCACTTTCAAGCTCACCAAATGTATCTAGATTGGCCTAGAAAGGGTCTTTAAAGTCAATTTTTTGATGTGCTCGGATCGAAAAGCGGTTAATGAGGATGAATTGTATTCCCTTTTCTGAGTATTTTGATATAATATGACGAGTATCTGAAGACCTGAAAAAATCCACTTTCAAGCTCACCAAATGTATCTAGATTGGCCTAGAAAGGGTCTTTAAAGTCAATTTTTTGATGTGCTCGGATCGAAAAGCGGTTAATGAGGATGAATTGTATTCCCTTTTCTGAGTATTTTGGTATTCCCTTTTCTGAGTATTTTGATATAATATGACGAGTATCTGAAGACCTGAAAAAATCCACTTTCAAGCTCACCAAATGTATCTAGATTGGCCTAGAAAGGGTCTTTAAAGTCAATTTTTTGATGTGCTCGGATCGAAAAGCGGTTAATGAGGATGAATTGTATTCCCTTTTCTGAGTATTTTGATATAATATGACGAGTATCTGAAGACCTGAAAAAATCCACTTTCAAGCTCACCAAATGTATCTAGTCAATAAGACAATAAAGTCAATTTTTTGATGTGCTCGGATCGAAAAGCGGTTAATGAGGATGAATTGTATTCCCTTTTCTGAGTATTTTGATATAATATGACGAGTATCTGAAGACCTGAAAAAATCCACTTTCAAGCTCACCAAATGTATCTAGTCAATAAGACAATAAAGTCAATTTTTTGATGTGCTCGGATCGAAAAGCGGTTAATGAGGATGAATTGTATTCCCTTTTCTGAGTATTTTGATATAATATGACGAGTATCTGAAGACCTGAAAAAATCCACTTTCAAGCTCACCAAATGTATCTAGATTGGCCTAGAAAGGGTCTTTAAAGTCAATTTTTTGATGTGCTCGGATCGAAAAGCGGTTAATGAGGATGAATTGTATTCCCTTTTCTGAGTATTTTGATATAATATGACGAGTATCTGAAGACCTGAAAAAATCCACTTTCAAGCTCACCAAATGTATCTAGTCAATAAGACAATAAAGTCAATTTTTTGATGTGCTCGGATCGAAAAGCGGTTAATGAGGATGAATTGTATTCCCTTTTCTGAGTATTTTGATATAATATGACGAGTATCTGAAGACCTGAAAAAATCCACTTTCAAGCTCACCAAATGTATCTAGATTGGCCTAGAAAGGGTCTTTAAAGTCAATTTTTTGATGTGCTCGGATCGAAAAGCGGTTAATGAGGATGAATTGTATTCCCTTTTCTGAGTATTTTGATATAATATGACGAGTATCTGAAGACCTGAAAAAATCCACTTTCAAGCTCACCAAATGTATCTAGACAATAAGACAATAAAGTCAATTTTTTGATGTGCTCGGATCGAAAAGCGGTTAATGAGGATGAATTGTATTCCCTTTTCTGAGTATTTTGATATAATATGACGAGTATCTGAAGACCTGAAAAAATCCACTTTCAAGCTCACCAAATGTATCTAGTCAATAAGACAATAAAGTCAATTTTTTGATGTGCTCGGATCGAAAAGCGGTTAATGAGGATGAATTGTATTCCCTTTTCTGAGTATTTTGATATAATATGACGAGTATCTGAAGACCTGAAAAAATCCACTTTCAAGCTCACCAAATGTATCTAGATTGGCCTAGAAAGGGTCTTTAAAGTCAATTTTTTGATGTGCTCGGATCGAAAAGCGGTTAATGAGGATGAATTGTATTCCCTTTTCTGAGTATTTTGATATAATATGACGAGTATCTGAAGACCTGAAAAAATCCACTTTCAAGCTCACCAAATGTATCTAGTCAATAAGACAATAAAGTCAATTTTTTGATGTGCTCGGATCGAAAAGCGGTTAATGAGGATGAATTGTATTCCCTTTTCTGAGTATTTTGATATAATATGACGAGTATCTGAAGACCTGAAAAAATCCACTTTCAAGCTCACCAAATGTATCTAGTCAATAAGACAATAAAGTCAATTTTTTGATGTGCTCGGATCGAAAAGCGGTTAATGAGGATGAATTGTATTCCCTTTTCTGAGTATTTTGATATAATATGACGAGTATCTGAAGACCTGAAAAAATCCACTTTCAAGCTCACCAAATGTATCTAGTCAATAAGACAATAAAGTCAATTTTTTGATGTGCTCGGATCGAAAAGCGGTTAATGAGGATGAATTGTATTCCCTTTTCTGAGTATTTTGATATAATATGACGAGTATCTGAAGACCTGAAAAAATCCACTTTCAAGCTCACCAAATGTATCTAGACAATAAGACAATAAAGTCAATTTTTTGATGTGCTCGGATCGAAAAGCGGTTAATGAGGATGAATTGTATTCCCTTTTCTGAGTATTTTGATATAATATGACGAGTATCTGAAGACCTGAAAAAATCCACTTTCAAGCTCACCAAATGTATCTAGTCAATAAGACAATAAAGTCAATTTTTTGATGTGCTCGGATCGAAAAGCGGTTAATGAGGATGAATTGTATTCCCTTTTCTGAGTATTTTGATATAATATGACGAGTATCTGAAGACCTGAAAAAATCCACTTTCAAGCTCACCAAATGTATCTAGTCAATAAGACAATAAAGTCAATTTTTTGATGTGCTCGGATCGAAAAGCGGTTAATGAGGATGAATTGTATTCCCTTTTCTGAGTATTTTGATATAATATGACGAGTATCTGAAGACCTGAAAAAATCCACTTTCAAGCTCACCAAATGTATCTAGTCAATAAGACAATAAAGTCAATTTTTTGATGTGCTCGGATCGAAAAGCGGTTAATGAGGATGAATTGTATTCCCTTTTCTGAGTATTTTGATATAATATGACGAGTATCTGAAGACCTGAAAAAATCCACTTTCAAGCTCACCAAATGTATCTAGTCAATAAGACAATAAAGTCAATTTTTTGATGTGCTCGGATCGAAAAGCGGTTAATGAGGATGAATTGTATTCCCTTTTCTGAGTATTTTGATATAATATGACGAGTATCTGAAGACCTGAAAAAATCCACTTTCAAGCTCACCAAATGTATCTAGTCAATAAGACAATAAAGTCAATTTTTTGATGTGCTCGGATCGAAAAGCGGTTAATGAGGATGAATTGCATTCCCTTTTCTGAGTATTTTGATATAATATGACGAGTATCTGAAGACCTGAAAAAATCCACTTTCAAGCTCACCAAATGTATCTAGATTGGCCTAGAAAGGGTCTTTAAAGTCAATTTTTTGATGTGCTCGGATCGAAAAGCGGTTAATGAGGATGAATTGTATTCCCTTTTCTGAGTATTTTGATATAATATGACGAGTATCTGAAGACCTGAAAAAATCCACTTTCAAGCTCACCAAATGTATCTAGTCAATAAGACAATAAAGTCAATTTTTTGATGTGCTCGGATCGAAAAGCGGTTAATGAGGATGAATTGTATTCCCTTTTCTGAGTATTTTGATATAATATGACGAGTATCTGAAGACCTGAAAGAATCCACTTTCAAGCTCACCAAATGTATCTAGATTGGCCTAGAAAGGGTCTTTAAAGTCAATTTTTTGATGTGCTCGGATCGAAAAGCGGTTAATGAGGATGAATTGTATTCCCTTTTCTGAGTATTTTGATATAATATGACGAGTATCTGAAGACCTGAAAAAATCCACTTTCAAGCTCACCAAATGTATCTAGTCAATAAGACAATAAAGTCAATTTTTTGATGTGCTCGGATCGAAAAGCGGTTAATGAGGATGAATTGTATTCCCTTTTCTGAGTATTTTGATATAATATGACGAGTATCTGAAGACCTGAAAAAATCCACTTTCAAGCTCACCAAATGTATCTAGATTGGCCTAGAAAGGGTCTTTAAAGTCAATTTTTTGATGTGCTCGGATCGAAAAGCGGTTAATGAGGATGAATTGTATTCCCTTTTCTGAGTATTTTGATATAATATGACGAGTATCTGAAGACCTGAAAAAATCCACTTTCAAGCTCACCAAATGTATCTAGTCAATAAGACAATAAAGTCAATTTTTTGATGTGCTCGGATCGAAAACCGGTTAATGAGGATGAATTGTATTCCCTTTTCTGAGTATTTTGATATAATATGACGAGTATCTGAAGACCTGAAAAAATCCACTTTCAAGCTCACCAAATGTATCTAGTCAATAAGACAATAAAGTCAATTTTTTGATGTGCTCGGATCGAAAAGCGGTTAATGAGGATGAATTGTATTCCCTTTTCTGAGTATTTTGATATAATATGACGAGTATCTGAAGACCTGAAAAAATCCACTTTCAAGCTCACCAAATGTATCTAGTCAATAAGACAATAAAGTCAATTTTTTGATGTGCTCGGATCGAAAAGCGGTTAATGAGGATGAATTGTATTCCCTTTTCTGAGTATTTTGATATAATATGACGAGTATCTGAAGACCTGAAAAAATCCACTTTCAAGCTCACCAAATGTATCTAGTCAATAAGACAATAAAGTCAATTTTTTGATGTGCTCGGATCGAAAAGCGGTTAATGAGGATGAATTGTATTCCCTTTTCTGAGTATTTTGATATAATATGACGAGTATCTGAAGACCTGAAAAAATCCACTTTCAAGCTCACCAAATGTATCTAGTCAATAAGAAAATAAAGTCAATTTTTTGATGTGCTCGGATCGAATATCGGTTAATGAGGATGAATTGTATTCCCTTTTCTGAGTATTTTGATATAATATGACGAGTATCTGAAGACCTGAAAAAATCCACTTTCAAGCTCACCAAATGTATCTAGATTGGCCTAGAAAGGGTCTTTAAAGTCAATTTTTTGATGTGCTCGGATCGAAAAGCGGTTAATGAGGATGAATTGTATTCCCTTTTCTGAGTATTTTGATATAATATGACGAGTATCTGAAGACCTGAAAAAATCCACTTTCAAGCTCACCAAATGTATCTAGATTGGCCTAGAAAGGGTCTTTAAAGTCAATTTTTTGATGTGCTCGGATCGAAAAGCGGTTAATGAGGATGAATTGTATTCCCTTTTCTGAGTATTTTGATATAATATGACGAGTATCTGAAGACCTGAAAAAATCCACTTTCAAGCTCACCAAATGTATCTAGTCAATAAGACAATAAAGTCAATTTTTTGATGTGCTCGGATCGAAAAGCGGTTAATGAGGATGAATTGTATTCCCTTTTCTGAGTATTTTGATATAATATGACGAGTATCTGAAGACCTGAAAAAATCCACTTTCAAGCTCACCAAATGTATCTAGTCAATAAGACAATAAAGTCAATTTTTTGATGTGCTCGGATCGAAAAGCGGTTAATGAGGATGAATTGTATTCCCTTTTCTGAGTATTTTGATATAATATGACGAGTATCTGAAGACCTGAAAAAATCCACTTTCAAGCTCACCAAATGTATCTAGTCAATAAGACAATAAAGTCAATTTTTTGATGTGCTCGGATCGAAAAGCGGTTAATGAGGATGAATTGTATTCCCTTTTCTGAGTATTTTGATATAATATGACGAGTATCTGAAGACCTGAAAAAATCCACTTTCAAGCTCACCAAATGTATCTAGATTGGCCTAGAAAGGGTCTTTAAAGTCAATTTTTTGATGTGCTCGGATCGAAAAACGGTTAATGAGGATGAATTGTATTCCCTTTTCTGAGTATTTTGATATAATATGACGAGTATCTGAAGACCTGAAAAAATCCACTTTCAAGCTCACCAAATGTATCTAGTCAATAAGACAATAAAGTCAATTTTTTGATGTGCTCGGATCGAAAAGCGGTTAATGAGGATGAATTGTATTCCCTTTTCTGAGTATTTTGATATAATATGACGAGTATCTGAAGACCTGAAAAAATCCACTTTCAAGCTCACCAAATGTATCTAGATTGGCCTAGAAAGGGTCTTTAAAGTCAATTTTTTGATGTGCTCGGATCGAAAAGCGGTTAATGAGGATGAATTGTATTCCCTTTTCTGAGTATTTTGATATAATATGACGAGTATCTGAAGACCTGAAAAAATCCACTTTCAAGCTCACCAAATGTATCTAGATTGGCCTAGAAAGGGTCTTTAAAGTCAATTTTTTGATGTGCTCGGATCGAAAAGCGGTTAATGAGGATGAATTGTATTCCCTTTTCTGAGTATTTTGATATAATATGACGAGTATCTGAAGACCTGAAAAAATCCACTTTCAAGCTCACCAAATGTATCTAGTCAATAAGACAATAAAGTCAATTTTTTGATGTGCTCGGATCGAAAAGCGGTTAATGAGGATGAATTGTATTCCCTTTTCTGAGTATTTTGATATAATATGACGAGTATCTGAAGACCTGAAAAAATCCACTTTCAAGCTCACCAAATGTATCTAGATTGGCCTAGAAAGGGTCTTTAAAGTCAATTTTTTGATGTGCTCGGATCGAAAAGCGGTTAATGAGGATGAATTGTATTCCCTTTTCTGAGTATTTTGATATAATATGACGAGTATCTGAAGACCTGAAAAAATCCACTTTCAAGCTCACCAAATGTATCTAGTCAATAAGACAATAAAGTCAATTTTTTGATGTGCTCGGATCGAAAAGCGGTTAATGAGGATGAATTGTATTCCCTTTTCTGAGTATTTTGATATAATATGACGAGTATCTGAAGACCTGAAAAAATCCACTTTCAAGCTCACCAAATGTATCTAGTCAATAAGACAATAAAGTCAATTTTTTGATGTGCTCGGATCGAAAAGCGGTTAATGAGGATGAATTGTATTCCCTTTTCTGAGTATTTTGATATAATATGACGAGTATCTGAAGACCTGAAAAAATCCACTTTCAAGCTCACCAAATGTATCTAGTCAATAAGACAATAAAGTCAATTTTTTGATGTGCTCGGATCGAAAAGCGGTTAATGAGGATGAATTGTATTCCCTTTTCTGAGTATTTTGATATAATATGACGAGTATCTGAAGACCTGAAAAAATCCACTTTCAAGCTCACCAAATGTATCTAGATTGGCCTAGAAAGGGTCTTTAAAGTCAATTTTTTGATGTGCTCGGATCGAAAAGCGGTTAATGAGGATGAATTGTATTCCCTTTTCTGAGTATTTTGATATAATATGACGAGTATCTGAAGACCTGAAAAAATCCACTTTCAAGCTCACCAAATGTATCTAGTCAATAAGACAATAAAGTCAATTTTTTGATGTGCTCGGATCGAAAAGCGGTTAATGAGGATGAATTGTATTCCCTTTTCTGAGTATTTTGATATAATATGACGAGTATCTGAAGACCTGAAAAAATCCACTTTCAAGCTCACCAAATGTATCTAGTCAATAAGACAATAAAGTCAATTTTTTGATGTGCTCGGATCGAAAAGCGGTTAATGAGGATGAATTGTATTCCCTTTTCTGAGTATTTTGATATAATATGACGAGTATCTGAAGACCTGAAAAAATCCACTTTCAAGCTCACCAAATGTATCTAGTCAATAAGACAATAAAGTCAATTTTTTGATGTGCTCGGATCGAAAAGCGGTTAATGAGGATGAATTGTATTCCCTTTTCTGAGTATTTTGATATAATATGACGAGTATCTGAAGACCTGAAAAAATCCACTTTCAAGCTCACCAAATGTATCTAGTCAATAAGACAATAAAGTCAATTTTTTGATGTGCTCGGATCGAAAAGCGGTTAATGAGGATGAATTGTATTCCCTTTTCTGAGTATTTTGATATAATATGACGAGTATCTGAAGACCTGAAAAAATCCACTTTCAAGCTCACCAAATGTATCTAGATTGGCCTAGAAAGGGTCTTTAAAGTCAATTTTTTGATGTGCTCGGATCGAAAAGCGGTTAATGAGGATGAATTGTATTCCCTTTTCTGAGTATTTTGATATAATATGACGAGTATCTGAAGACCTGAAAAAATCCACTTTCAAGCTCACCAAATGTATCTAGTCAATAAGACAATAAAGTCAATTTTTTGATGTGCTCGGATCGAAAAGCGGTTAATGAGGATGAATTGTATTCCCTTTTCTGAGTATTTTGATATAATATGACGAGTATCTGAAGACCTGAAAAAATCCACTTTCAAGCTCACCAAATGTATCTAGATTGGCCTAGAAAGGGTCTTTAAAGTCAATTTTTTGATGTGCTCGGATCGAAAAGCGGTTAATGAGGATGAATTGTATTCCCTTTTCTGAGTATTTTGATATAATATGACGAGTATCTGAAGACCTGAAAAAATCCACTTTCAAGCTCACCAAATGTATCTAGTCAATAAGACAATAAAGTCAATTTTTTGATGTGCTCGGATCGAAAAGCGGTTAATGAGGATGAATTGTATTCCCTTTTCTGAGTATTTTGATATAATATGACGAGTATCTGAAGACCTGAAAAAATCCACTTTCAAGCTCACCAAATGTATCTAGTCAATAAGACAATAAAGTCAATTTTTTGATGTGCTCGGATCGAAAAGCGGTTAATGAGGATGAATTGTATTCCCTTTTCTGAGTATTTTGATATAATATGACGAGTATCTGAAGACCTGAAAAAATCCACTTTCAAGCTCACCAAATGTATCTAGTCAATAAGACAATAAAGTCAATTTTTTGATGTGCTCGGATCGAAAAGCGGTTAATGAGGATGAATTGTATTCCCTTTTCTGAGTATTTTGATATAATATGACGAGTATCTGAAGACCTGAAAAAATCCACTTTCAAGCTCACCAAATGTATCTAGTCAATAAGACAATAAAGTCAATTTTTTGATGTGCTCGGATCGAAAAGCGGTTAATGAGGATGAATTGTATTCCCTTTTCTGAGTATTTTGATATAATATGACGAGTATCTGAAGACCTGAAAAAATCCACTTTCAAGCTCACCAAATGTATCTAGATTGGCCTAGAAAGGGTCTTTAAAGTCAATTTTTTGATGTGCTCGGATCGAAAAGCGGTTAATGAGGATGAATTGTATTCCCTTTTCTGAGTATTTTGATATAATATGACGAGTATCTGAAGACCTGAAAAAATCCACTTTCAAGCTCACCAAATGTATCTAGTCAATAAGACAATAAAGTCAATTTTTTGATGTGCTCGGATCGAAAAGCGGTTAATGAGGATGAATTGTATTCCCTTTTCTGAGTATTTTGATATAATATGACGAGTATCTGAAGACCTGAAAAAATCCACTTTCAAGCTCACCAAATGTATCTAGTCAATAAGACAATAAAGTCAATTTTTTGATGTGCTCGGATCGAAAAGCGGTTAATGAGGATGAATTGTATTCCCTTTTCTGAGTATTTTGATATAATATGACGAGTATCTGAAGACCTGAAAAAATCCACTTTCAAGCTCACCAAATGTATCTAGTCAATAAGACAATAAAGTCAATTTTTTGATGTGCTCGGATCGAAAAGCGGTTAATGAGGATGAATTGTATTCCCTTTTCTGAGTATTTTGATATAATATGACGAGTATCTGAAGACCTGAAAAAATCCACTTTCAAGCTCACCAAATGTATCTAGATTGGCCTAGAAAGGGTCTTTAAAGTCAATTTTTTGATGTGCTCGGATCGAAAAGCGGTTAATGAGGATGAATTGTATTCCCTTTTCTGAGTATTTTGATATAATATGACGAGTATCTGAAGACCTGAAAAAATCCACTTTCAAGCTCACCAAATGTATCTAGTCAATAAGACAATAAAGTCAATTTTTTGATGTGCTCGGATCGAAAAGCGGTTAATGAGGATGAATTGTATTCCCTTTTCTGAGTATTTTGATATAATATGACGAGTATCTGAAGACCTGAAAAAATCCACTTTCAAGCTCACCAAATGTATCTAGATTGGCCTAGAAAGGGTCTTTAAAGTCAATTTTTTGATGTGCTCGGATCGAAAACCGGTTAATGAGGATGAATTGTATTCCCTTTTCTGAGTATTTTGATATAATATGACGAGTATCTGAAGACCTGAAAAAATCCACTTTCAAGCTCACCAAATGTATCTAGATTGGCCTAGAAAGGGTCTTTAAAGTCAATTTTTTGATGTGCTCGGATCGAAAAGCGGTTAATGAGGATGAATTGTATTCCCTTTTCTGAGTATTTTGATATAATATGACGAGTATCTGAAGACCTGAAAAAATCCACTTTCAAGCTCACCAAATGTATCTAGTCAATAAGACAATAAAGTCAATTTTTTGATGTGCTCGGATCGAAAAGCGGTTAATGAGGATGAATTGTATTCCCTTTTCTGAGTATTTTGATATAATATGACGAGTATCTGAAGACCTGAAAAAATCCACTTTCAAGCTCACCAAATGTATCTAGTCAATAAGACAATAAAGTCAATTTTTTGATGTGCTCGGATCGAAAAGCGGTTAATGAGGATGAATTGTATTCCCTTTTCTGAGTATTTTGATATAATATGACGAGTATCTGAAGACCTGAAAAAATCCACTTTCAAGCTCACCAAATGTATCTAGTCAATAAGACAATAAAGTCAATTTTTTGATGTGCTCGGATCGAAAACCGGTTAATGAGGATGAATTGTATTCCCTTTTCTGAGTATTTTGATATAATATGACGAGTATCTGAAGACCTGAAAAAATCCACTTTCAAGCTCACCAAATGTATCTAGTCAATAAGACAATAAAGTCAATTTTTTGATGTGCTCGGATCGAAAAGCGGTTAATGAGGATGAATTGTATTCCCTTTTCTGAGTATTTTGATATAATATGACGAGTATCTGAAGACCTGAAAAAATCCACTTTCAAGCTCACCAAATGTATCTAGTCAATAAGACAATAAAGTCAATTTTTTGATGTGCTCGGATCGAAAAGCGGTTAATGAGGATGAATTGTATTCCCTTTTCTGAGTATTTTGATATAATATGACGAGTATCTGAAGACCTGAAAAAATCCACTTTCAAGCTCACCAAATGTATCTAGTCAATAAGACAATAAAGTCAATTTTTTGATGTGCTCGGATCGAAAACCGGTTAATGAGGATGAATTGTATTCCCTTTTCTGAGTATTTTGATATAGTATGACGAGTATCTGAAGACCTGAAAAAATCCACTTTCAAGCTCACCAAATGTATCTAGATTGGCCTAGAAAGGGTCTTTAAAGTCAATTTTTTGATGTGCTCGGATCGAAAAGCGGTTAATGAGGATGAATTGTATTCCCTTTTCTGAGTATTTTGATATAATATGACGAGTATCTGAAGACCTGAAAAAATCCACTTTCAAGCTCACCAAATGTATCTAGATTGGCCTAGAAAGGGTCTTTAAAGTCAATTTTTTGATGTGCTCGGATCGAAAAGCGGTTAATGAGGATGAATTGTATTCCCTTTTCTGAGTATTTTGATATAATATGACGAGTATCTGAAGACCTGAAAAAATCCACTTTCAAGCTCACCAAATGTATCTAGATTGGCCTAGAAAGGGTCTTTAAAGTCAATTTTTTGATGTGCTCGGATCGAAAAGCGGTTAATGAGGATGAATTGTATTCCCTTTTCTGAGTATTTTGATATAATATGACGAGTATCTCAAGACCTGAAAAAATCCACTTTCAAGCTCACCAAATGTATCTAGTCAATAAGACAATAAAGTCAATTTTTTGATGTGCTCGGATCGAAAAGCGGTTAATGAGGATGAATTGTATTCCCTTTTCTGAGTATTTTGATATAATATGACGAGTATCTGAAGACCTGAAAAAATCCACTTTCAAGCTCACCAAATGTATCTAGATTGGCCTAGAAAGGGTCTTTAAAGTCAATTTTTTGATGTGCTCGGATCGAAAAGCGGTTAATGAGGATGAATTGTATTCCCTTTTCTGAGTATTTTGATATAATATGACGAGTATCTGAAGACCTGAAAAAATCCACTTTCAAGCTCACCAAATGTATCTAGTCAATAAGACAATAAAGTCAATTTTTTGATGTGCTCGGATCGAAAAGCGGTTAATGAGGATGAATTGTATTCCCTTTTCTGAGTATTTTGATATAATATGACGAGTATCTGAAGACCTGAAAAAATCCACTTTCAAGCTCACCAAATGTATCTAGATTGGCCTAGTAAGGGTCTTTAAAGTCAATTTTTTGATGTGCTCGGATCGAAAAGCGGTTAATGAGGATGAATTGTATTCCCTTTTCTGAGTATTTTGATATAATATGACGAGTATCTGAAGACCTGAAAAAATCCACTTTCAAGCTCACCAAATGTATCTAGTCAATAAGACAATAAAGTCAATTTTTTGATGTGCTCGGATCGAAAAGCGGTTAATGAGGATGAATTGTATTCCCTTTTCTGAGTATTTTGATATAATATGACGAGTATCTGAAGACCTGAAAAAATCCACTTTCAAGCTCACCAAATGTATCTAGTCAATAAGACAATAAAGTCAATTTTTTGATGTGCTCGGATCGAAAAGCGGTTAATGAGGATGAATTGTATTCCCTTTTCTGAGTATTTTGATATAATATGACGAGTATCTGAAGACCTGAAAAAATCCACTTTCAAGCTCACCAAATGTATCTAGTCAATAAGACAATAAAGTCAATTTTTTGATGTGCTCGGATCGAAAAGCGGTTAATGAGGATGAATTGTATTCCCTTTTCTGAGTATTTTGATATAATATGACGAGTATCTGAAGACCTGAAAAAATCCACTTTCAAGCTCACCAAATGTATCTAGTCAATAAGACAATAAAGTCAATTTTTTGATGTGCTCGGATCGAAAAGCGGTTAATGAGGATGAATTGTATTCCCTTTTCTGAGTATTTTGATATAATATGACGAGTATCTGAAGACCTGAAAAAATCCACTTTCAAGCTCACCAAATGTATCTAGATTGGCCTAGAAAGGGTCTTTAAAGTCAATTTTTTGATGTGCTCGGATCGAAAAGCGGTTAATGAGGATGAATTGTATTCCCTTTTCTGAGTATTTTGATATAATATGACGAGTATCTGAAGACCTGAAAAAATCCACTTTCAAGCTCACCAAATGTATCTAGTCAATAAGACAATAAAGTCAATTTTTTGATGTGCTCGGATCGAAAAGCGGTTAATGAGGATGAATTGTATTCCCTTTTCTGAGTATTTTGATATAATATGACGAGTATCTGAAGACCTGAAAAAATCCACTTTCAAGCTCACCAAATGTATCTAGATTGGCCTAGAAAGGGTCTTTAAAGTCAATTTTTTGATGTGCTCGGATCGAAAAGCGGTTAATGAGGATGAATTGTATTCCCTTTTCTGAGTATTTTGATATAATATGACGAGTATCTGAAGACCTGAAAAAATCCACTTTCAAGCTCACCAAATGTATCTAGTCAATAAGACAATAAAGTCAATTTTTTGATGTGCTCGGATCGAAAAGCGGTTAATGAGGATGAATTGTATTCCCTTTTCTGAGTATTTTGATATAATATGACGAGTATCTGAAGACCTGAAAAAATCCACTTTCAAGCTCACCAAATGTATCTAGTCAATAAGACAATAAAGTCAATTTTTTGATGTGCTCGGATCGAAAAGCGGTTAATGAGGATGAATTGTATTCCCTTTTCTGAGTATTTTGATATAATATGACGAGTATCTGAAGACCTGAAAAAATCCACTTTCAAGCTCACCAAATGTATCTAGTCAATAAGACAATAAAGTCAATTTTTTGATGTGCTCGGATCGAAAAGCGGTTAATGAGGATGAATTGTATTCCCTTTTCTGAGTATTTTGATATAATATGACGAGTATCTGAAGACCTGAAAAAATCCACTTTCAAGCTCACCAAATGTATCTAGATTGGCCTAGAAAGGGTCTTTAAAGTCAATTTTTTGATGTGCTCGGATCGAAAAGCGGTTAATGAGGATGAATTGTATTCCCTTTTCTGAGTATTTTGATATAATATGACGAGTATCTGAAGACCTGAAAAAATCCACTTTCAAGCTCACCAAATGTATCTAGTCAATAAGACAATAAAGTCAATTTTTTGATGTGCTCGGATCGAAAAGCGGTTAATGAGGATGAATTGTATTCCCTTTTCTGAGTATTTTGATATAATATGACGAGTATCTGAAGACCTGAAAAAATCCACTTTCAAGCTCACCAAATGTATCTAGTCAATAAGACAATAAAGTCAATTTTTTGATGTGCTCGGATCGAAAACCGGTTAATGAGGATGAATTGTATTCCCTTTTCTGAGTATTTTGATATAATATGACGAGTATCTGAAGACCTGAAAAAATCCACTTTCAAGCTCACCAAATGTATCTAGATTGGCCTAGAAAGGGTCTTTAAAGTCAATTTTTTGATGTGCTCGGATCGAAAAGCGGTTAATGAGGATGAATTGTATTCCCTTTTCTGAGTATTTTGATATAATATGACGAGTATCTGAAGACCTGAAAAAATCCACTTTCAAGCTCACCAAATGTATCTAGATTGGCCTAGAAAGGGTCTTTAAAGTCAATTTTTTGATGTGCTCGGATCGAAAAGCGGTTAATGAGGATGAATTGTATTCCCTTTTCTGAGTATTTTGATATAATATGACGAGTATCTGAAGACCTGAAAAAATCCACTTTCAAGCTCACCAAATGTATCTAGATTGGCCTAGAAAGGGTCTTTAAAGTCAATTTTTTGATGTGCTCGGATCGAAAAGCGGTTAATGAGGATGAATTGTATTCCCTTTTCTGAGTATTTTGATATAATATGACGAGTATCTGAAGACCTGAAAAAATCCACTTTCAAGCTCACCAAATGTATCTAGATTGGCCTAGAAAGGGTCTTTAAAGTCAATTTTTTGATGTGCTCGGATCGAAAAGCGGTTAATGAGGATGAATTGTATTCCCTTTTCTGAGTATTTTGATATAATATGACGAGTATCTGAAGACCTGAAAAAATCCACTTTCAAGCTCACCAAATGTATCTAGATTGGCCTAGAAAGGGTCTTTAAAGTCAATTTTTTGATGTGCTCGGATCGAAAAGCGGTTAATGAGGATGAATTGTATTCCCTTTTCTGAGTATTTTGATATAATATGACGAGTATCTGAAGACCTGAAAAAATCCACTTTCAAGCTCACCAAATGTATCTAGTCAATAAGACAATAAAGTCAATTTTTTGATGTGCTCGGATCGAGAAGCGGTTAATGAGGATGAATTGTATTCCCTTTTCTGAGTATTTTGATATAATATGACGAGTATCTGAAGACCTGAAAAAATCCACTTTCAAGCTCACCAAATGTATCTAGATTGGCCTAGAAAGGGTCTTTAAAGTCAATTTTTTGATGTGCTCGGATCGAAAAGCGGTTAATGAGGATGAATTGTATTCCCTTTTCTGAGTATTTTGATATAATATGACGAGTATCTGAAGACCTGAAAAAATCCACTTTCAAGCTCACCAAATGTATCTAGTCAATAAGACAATAAAGTCAATTTTTTGATGTGCTCGGATCGAAAAGCGGTTAATGAGGATGAATTGTATTCCCTTTTCTGAGTATTTTGATATAATATGACGAGTATCTGAAGACCTGAAAAAATCCACTTTCAAGCTCACCAAATGTATCTAGTCAATAAGACAATAAAGTCAATTTTTTGATGTGCTCGGATCGAAAAGCGGTTAATGAGGATGAATTGTATTCCCTTTTCTGAGTATTTTGATATAATATGACGAGTATCTGAAGACCTGAAAAAATCCACTTTCAAGCTCACCAAATGTATCTAGTCAATAAGACAATAAAGTCAATTTTTTGATGTGCTCGGATCGAAAAGCGGTTAATGAGGATGAATTGTATTCCCTTTTCTGAGTATTTTGATATAATATGACGAGTATCTGAAGACCTGAAAAAATCCACTTTCAAGCTCACCAAATGTATCTAGATTGGCCTAGAAAGGGTCTTTAAAGTCAATTTTTTGATGTGCTCGGATCGAAAAGCGGTTAATGAGGATGAATTGTATTCCCTTTTCTGAGTATTTTGATATAATATGACGAGTATCTGAAGACCTGAAAAAATCCACTTTCAAGCTCACCAAATGTATCTAGTCAATAAGACAATAAAGTCAATTTTTTGATGTGCTCGGATCGAAAAGCGGTTAATGAGGATGAATTGTATTCCCTTTTCTGAGTATTTTGATATAATATGACGAGTATCTGAAGACCTGAAAAAATCCACTTTCAAGCTCACCAAATGTATCTAGATTGGCCTAGAAAGGGTCTTTAAAGTCAATTTTTTGATGTGCTCGGATCGAAAAGCGGTTAATGAGGATGAATTGTATTCCCTTTTCTGAGTATTTTGATATAATATGACGAGTATCTGAAGACCTGAAAAAATCCACTTTCAAGCTCACCAAATGTATCTAGTCAATAAGACAATAAAGTCAATTTTTTGATGTGCTCGGATCGAAAAGCGGTTAATGAGGATGAATTGTATTCCCTTTTCTGAGTATTTTGATATAATATGACGAGTATCTGAAGACCTGAAAAAATCCACTTTCAAGCTCACCAAATGTATCTAGATTGGCCTAGAAAGGGTCTTTAAAGTCAATTTTTTGATGTGCTCGGATCGAAAAGCGGTTAATGAGGATGAATTGTATTCCCTTTTCTGAGTATTTTGATATAATATGACGAGTATCTGAAGACCTGAAAAAATCCACTTTCAAGCTCACCAAATGTATCTAGTCAATAAGACAATAAAGTCAATTTTTTGATGTGCTCGGATCGAAAAGCGGTTAATGAGGATGAATTGTATTCCCTTTTCTGAGTATTTTGATATAATATGACGAGTATCTGAAGACCTGAAAAAATCCACTTTCAAGCTCACCAAATGTATCTAGTCAATAAGACAATAAAGTCAATTTTTTGATGTGCTCGGATCGAAAAGCGGTTAATGAGGATGAATTGTATTCCCTTTTCTGAGTATTTTGATATAATATGACGAGTATCTGAAGACCTGAAAAAATCCACTTTCAAGCTCACAAAATGTATCTAGTCAATAAGACAATAAAGTCAATTTTTTGATGTGCTCGGATCGAAAAGCGGTTAATGAGGATGAATTGTATTCCCTTTTCTGAGTATTTTGATATAATATGACGAGTATCTGAAGACCTGAAAAAATCCACTTTCAAGCTCACCAAATGTATCTAGTCAATAAGACAATAAAGTCAATTTTTTGATGTGCTCGGATCGAAAAGCGGTTAATGAGGATGAATTGTATTCCCTTTTCTGAGTATTTTGATATAATATGACGAGTATCTGAAGACCTGAAAAAATCCACTTTCAAGCTCACCAAATGTATCTAGACAATAAGACAATAAAGTCAATTTTTTGATGTGCTCGGATCGAAAAGCGGTTAATGAGGATGAATTGTATTCCCTTTTCTGAGTATTTTGATATAATATGACGAGTATCTGAAGACCTGAAAAAATCCACTTTCAAGCTCACCAAATGTATCTAGTCAATAAGACAATAAAGTCAATTTTTTGATGTGCTCGGATCGAAAAGCGGTTAATGAGGATGAATTGTATTCCCTTTTCTGAGTATTTTGATATAATATGACGAGTATCTGAAGACCTGAAAAAATCCACTTTCAAGCTCACCAAATGTATCTAGTCAATAAGACAATAAAGTCAATTTTTTGATGTGCTCGGATCGAAAAGCGGTTAATGAGGATGAATTGTATTCCCTTTTCTGAGTATTTTGATATAATATGACGAGTATCTGAAGACCTGAAAAAATCCACTTTCAAGCTCACCAAATGTATCTAGTCAATAAGACAATAAAGTCAATTTTTTGATGTGCTCGGATCGAAAAGCGGTTAATGAGGATGAATTGTATTCCCTTTTCTGAGTATTTTGATATAATATGACGAGTATCTGAAGACCTGAAAAAATCCACTTTCAAGCTCACCAAATGTATCTAGATTGGCCTAGAAAGGGTCTTTAAAGTCAATTTTTTGATGTGCTCGGATCGAAAAGCGGTTAATGAGGATGAATTGTATTCCCTTTTCTGAGTATTTTGATATAATATGACGAGTATCTGAAGACCTGAAAAAATCCACTTTCAAGCTCACCAAATGTATCTAGTCAATAAGACAATAAAGTCAATTTTTTGATGTGCTCGGATCGAAAAGCGGTTAATGAGGATGAATTGTATTCCCTTTTCTGAGTATTTTGATATAATATGACGAGTATCTGAAGACCTGAAAAAATCCACTTTCAAGCTCACCAAATGTATCTAGACAATAAGACAATAAAGTCAATTTTTTGATGTGCTCGGATCGAAAAGCGGTTAATGAGGATGAATTGTATTCCCTTTTCTGAGTATTTTGATATAATATGACGAGTATCTGAAGACCTGAAAAAATCCACTTTCAAGCTCACCAAATGTATCTAGTCAATAAGACAATAAAGTCAATTTTTTGATGTGCTCGGATCGAAAAGCGGTTAATGAGGATGAATTGTATTCCCTTTTCTGAGTATTTTGATATAATATGACGAGTATCTGAAGACCTGAAAAAATCCACTTTCAAGCTCACCAAATGTATCTAGATTGGCCTAGAAAGGGTCTTTAAAGTCAATTTTTTGATGTGCTCGGATCGAAAAGCGGTTAATGAGGATGAATTGTATTCCCTTTTCTGAGTATTTTGATATAATATGACGAGTATCTGAAGACCTGAAAAAATCCACTTTCAAGCTCACCAAATGTATCTAGTCAATAAGACAATAAAGTCAATTTTTTGATGTGCTCGGATCGAAAAGCGGTTAATGAGGATGAATTGTATTCCCTTTTCTGAGTATTTTGATATAATATGACGAGTATCTGAAGACCTGAAAAAATCCACTTTCAAGCTCACCAAATGTATCTAGATTGGCCTAGAAAGGGTCTTTAAAGTCAATTTTTTGATGTGCTCGGATCGAAAAGCGGTTAATGAGGATGAATTGTATTCCCTTTTCTGAGTATTTTGATATAATATGACGAGTATCTGAAGACCTGAAAAAATCCACTTTCAAGCTCACCAAATGTATCTAGTCAATAAGACAATAAAGTCAATTTTTTGATGTGCTCGGATCGAAAAGCGGTTAATGAGGATGAATTGTATTCCCTTTTCTGAGTATTTTGATATAATATGACGAGTATCTGAAGACCTGAAAAAATCCACTTTCAAGCTCACCAAATGTATCTAGTCAATAAGACAATAAAGTCAATTTTTTGATGTGCTCGGATCGAAAAGCGGTTAATGAGGATGAATTGTATTCCCTTTTCTGAGTATTTTGATATAATATGACGAGTATCTGAAGACCTGAAAAAATCCACTTTCAAGCTCACCAAATGTATCTAGTCAATAAGACAATAAAGTCAATTTTTTGATGTGCTCGGATCGAAAAGCGGTTAATGAGGATGAATTGTATTCCCTTTTCTGAGTATTTTGATATAATATGACGAGTATCTGAAGACCTGAAAAAATCCACTTTCAAGCTCACCAAATGTATCTAGATTGGCCTAGAAAGGGTCTTTAAAGTCAATTTTTTGATGTGCTCGGATCGAAAAGCGGTTAATGAGGATGAATTGTATTCCCTTTTCTGAGTATTTTGATATAATATGACGAGTATCTGAAGACCTGAAAAAATCCACTTTCAAGCTCACCAAATGTATCTAGTCAATAAGACAATAAAGTCAATTTTTTGATGTGCTCGGATCGAAAAGCGGTTAATGAGGATGAATTGTATTCCCTTTTCTGAGTATTTTGATATAATATGACGAGTATCTGAAGACCTGAAAAAATCCACTTTCAAGCTCACCAAATGTATCTAGTCAATAAGACAATAAAGTCAATTTTTTGATGTGCTCGGATCGAAAAGCGGTTAATGAGGATGAATTGTATTCCCTTTTCTGAGTATTTTGATATAATATGACGAGTATCTGAAGACCTGAAAAAATCCACTTTCAAGCTCACCAAATGTATCTAGATTGGCCTAGAAAGGGTCTTTAAAGTCAATTTTTTGATGTGCTCGGATCGAAAAGCGGTTAATGAGGATGAATTGTATTCCCTTTTCTGAGTATTTTGATATAATATGACGAGTATCTGAAGACCTGAAAAAATCCACTTTCAAGCTCACCAAATGTATCTAGTCAATAAGAAAATAAAGTCAATTTTTTGATGTGCTCGGATCGAAAAGCGGTTAATGAGGATGAATTGTATTCCCTTTTCTGAGTATTTTGATATAATATGACGAGTATCTGAAGACCTGAAAAAATCCACTTTCAAGCTCACCAAATGTATCTAGTCAATAAGACAATAAAGTCAATTTTTTGATGTGCTCGGATCGAAAAGCGGTTAATGAGGATGAATTGTATTCCCTTTTCTGAGTATTTGGATATAATATGACGAGTATCTGAAGACCTGAAAAAATCCACTTTCAAGCTCACCAAATGTATCTAGATTGGCCTAGAAAGGGTCTTTAAAGTCAATTTTTTGATGTGCTCGGATCGAAAAGCGGTTAATGAGGATGAATTGTATTCCCTTTTCTGAGTATTTTGATATAATATGACGAGTATCTGAAGACCTGAAAAAATCCACTTTCAAGCTCACCAAATGTATCTAGATTGGCCTAGAAAGGGTCTTTAAAGTCAATTTTTTGATGTGCTCGGATCGAAAAGCGGTTAATGAGGATGAATTGTATTCCCTTTTCTGAGTATTTTGATATAATATGACGAGTATCTGAAGACCTGAAAAAATCCACTTTCAAGCTCACCAAATGTATCTAGTCAATAAGACAATAAAGTCAATTTTTTGATGTGCTCGGATCGAAAAGCGGTTAATGAGGATGAATTGTATTCCCTTTTCTGAGTATTTTGATATAATATGACGAGTATCTGAAGACCTGAAAAAATCCACTTTCAAGCTCACCAAATGTATCTAGATTGGCCTAGAAAGGGTCTTTAAAGTCAATTTTTTGATGTGCTCGGATCGAAAAGCGGTTAATGAGGATGAATTGTATTCCCTTTTCTGAGTATTTTGATATAATATGACGAGTATCTGAAGACCTGAAAAAATCCACTTTCAAGCTCACCAAATGTATCTAGTCAATAAGACAATAAAGTCAATTTTTTGATGTGCTCGGATCGAAAAGCGGTTAATGAGGATGAATTGTATTCCCTTTTCTGAGTATTTTGATATAATATGACGAGTATCTGAAGACCTGAAAAAATCCACTTTCAAGCTCACCAAATGTATCTAGTCAATAAGACAATAAAGTCAATTTTTTGATGTGCTCGGATCGAAAAGCGGTTAATGAGGATGAATTGTATTCCCTTTTCTGAGTATTTTGATATAATATGACGAGTATCTGAAGACCTGAAAAAATCCACTTTCAAGCTCACCAAATGTATCTAGATTGGCCTAGAAAGGGTCTTTAAAGTCAATTTTTTGATGTGCTCGGATCGAAAAGCGGTTAATGAGGATGAATTGTATTCCCTTTTCTGAGTATTTTGATATAATATGACGAGTATCTGAAGACCTGAAAAAATCCACTTTCAAGCTCACCAAATGTATCTAGTCAATAAGAAAATAAAGTCAATTTTTTGATGTGCTCGGATCGAAAAGCGGTTAATGAGGATGAATTGTATTCCCTTTTCTGAGTATTTTGATATAATATGACGAGTATCTGAAGACCTGAAAAAATCCACTTTCAAGCTCACCAAATGTATCTAGATTGGCCTAGAAAGGGTCTTTAAAGTCAATTTTTTGATGTGCTCGGATCGAAAACCGGTTAATGAGGATGAATTGTATTCCCTTTTCTGAGTATTTTGATATAATATGACGAGTATCTGAAGACCTGAAAAAATCCACTTTCAAGCTCACCAAATGTATCTAGTCAATAAGACAATAAAGTCAATTTTTTGATGTGCTCGGATCGAAAAGCGGTTAATGAGGATGAATTGTATTCCCTTTTCTGAGTATTTTGATATAATATGACGAGTATCTGAAGACCTGAAAAAATCCACTTTCAAGCTCACCAAATGTATCTAGTCAATAAGACAATAAAGTCAATTTTTTGATGTGCTCGGATCGAAAAGCGGTTAATGAGGATGAATTGTATTCCCTTTTCTGAGTATTTTGATATAATATGACGAGTATCTGAAGACCTGAAAAAATCCACTTTCAAGCTCACCAAATGTATCTAGATTGGCCTAGAAAGGGTCTTTAAAGTCAATTTTTTGATGTGCTCGGATCGAAAACCGGTTAATGAGGATGAATTGTATTCCCTTTTCTGAGTATTTTGATATAATATGACGAGTATCTGAAGACCTGAAAAAATCCACTTTCAAGCTCACCAAATGTATCTAGATTGGCCTAGAAAGGGTCTTTAAAGTCAATTTTTTGATGTGCTCGGATCGAAAAGCGGTTAATGAGGATGAATTGTATTCCCTTTTCTGAGTATTTTGATATAATATGACGAGTATCTGAAGACCTGAAAAAATCCACTTTCAAGCTCACCAAATGTATCTAGTCAATAAGACAATAAAGTCAATTTTTTGATGTGCTCGGATCGAAAAGCGGTTAATGAGGATGAATTGTATTCCCTTTTCTGAGTATTTTGATATAATATGACGAGTATCTGAAGACCTGAAAAAATCCACTTTCAAGCTCACCAAATGTATCTAGTCAATAAGACAATAAAGTCAATTTTTTGATGTGCTCGGATCGAAAAGCGGTTAATGAGGATGAATTGTATTCCCTTTTCTGAGTATTTTGATATAATATGACGAGTATCTGAAGACCTGAAAAAATCCACTTTCAAGCTCACCAAATGTATCTAGTCAATAAGACAATAAAGTCAATTTTTTGATGTGCTCGGATCGAAAAGCGGTTAATGAGGATGAATTGTATTCCCTTTTCTGAGTATTTTGATATAATATGACGAGTATCTGAAGACCTGAAAAAATCCACTTTCAAGCTCACCAAATGTATCTAGATTGGCCTAGAAAGGGTCTTTAAAGTCAATTTTTTGATGTGCTCGGATCGAAAAGCGGTTAATGAGGATGAATTGTATTCCCTTTTCTGAGTATTTTGATATAATATGACGAGTATCTGAAGACCTGAAAAAATCCACTTTCAAGCTCACCAAATGTATCTAGTCAATAAGACAATAAAGTCAATTTTTTGATGTGCTCGGATCGAAAAGCGGTTAATGAGGATGAATTGTATTCCCTTTTCTGAGTATTTTGATATAATATGACGAGTATCTGAAGACCTGAAAAAATCCACTTTCAAGCTCACCAAATGTATCTAGATTGGCCTAGAAAGGGTCTTTAAAGTCAATTTTTTGATGTGCTCGGATCGAAAAGCGGTTAATGAGGATGAATTGTATTCCCTTTTCTGAGTATTTTGATATAATATGACGAGTATCTGAAGACCTGAAAAAATCCACTTTCAAGCTCACCAAATGTATCTAGTCAATAAGACAATAAAGTCAATTTTTTGATGTGCTCGGATCGAAAAGCGGTTAATGAGGATGAATTGTATTCCCTTTTCTGAGTATTTTGATATAATATGACGAGTATCTGAAGACCTGAAAAAATCCACTTTCAAGCTCACCAAATGTATCTAGTCAATAAGACAATAAAGTCAATTTTTTGATGTGCTCGGATCGAAAAGCGGTTAATGAGGATGAATTGTATTCCCTTTTCTGAGTATTTTGATATAATATGACGAGTATCTGAAGACCTGAAAAAATCCACTTTCAAGCTCACCAAATGTATCTAGTCAATAAGACAATAAAGTCAATTTTTTGATGTGCTCGGATCGAAAAGCGGTTAATGAGGATGAATTGTATTCCCTTTTCTGAGTATTTTGATATAATATGACGAGTATCTGAAGACCTGAAAAAATCCACTTTCAAGCTCACCAAATGTATCTAGTCAATAAGACAATAAAGTCAATTTTTTGATGTGCTCGGATCGAAAAGCGGTTAATGAGGATGAATTGTATTCCCTTTTCTGAGTATTTTGATATAATATGACGAGTATCTGAAGACCTGAAAAAATCCACTTTCAAGCTCACCAAATGTATCTAGATTGGCCTAGAAAGGGTCTTTAAAGTCAATTTTTTGATGTGCTCGGATCGAAAAGCGGTTAATGAGGATGAATTGTATTCCCTTTTCTGAGTATTTTGATATAATATGACGAGTATCTGAAGACCTGAAAAAATCCACTTTCAAGCTCACCAAATGTATCTAGTCAATAAGACAATAAAGTCAATTTTTTGATGTGCTCGGATCGAAAAGCGGTTAATGAGGATGAATTGTATTCCCTTTTCTGAGTATTTTGATATAATATGACGAGTATCTGAAGACCTGAAAAAATCCACTTTCAAGCTCACCAAATGTATCTAGTCAATAAGACAATAAAGTCAATTTTTTGATGTGCTCGGATCGAAAAGCGGTTAATGAGGATGAATTGTATTCCCTTTTCTGAGTATTTTGATATAATATGACGAGTATCTGAAGACCTGAAAAAATCCACTTTCAAGCTCACCAAATGTATCTAGTCAATAAGACAATAAAGTCAATTTTTTGATGTGCTCGGATCGAAAAGCGGTTAATGAGGATGAATTGTATTCCCTTTTCTGAGTATTTTGATATAATATGACGAGTATCTGAAGACCTGAAAAAATCCACTTTCAAGCTCACCAAATGTATCTAGTCAATAAGACAATAAAGTCAATTTTTTGATGTGCTCGGATCGAAAAGCGGTTAATGAGGATGAATTGTATTCCCTTTTCTGAGTATTTTGATATAATATGACGAGTATCTGAAGACCTGAAAAAATCCACTTTCAAGCTCACCAAATGTATCTAGTCAATAAGACAATAAAGTCAATTTTTTGATGTGCTCGGATCGAAAAGCGGTTAATGAGGATGAATTGTATTCCCTTTTCTGAGTATTTTGATATAATATGACGAGTATCTGAAGACCTGAAAAAATCCACTTTCAAGCTCACCAAATGTATCTAGATTGGCCTAGAAAGGGTCTTTAAAGTCAATTTTTTGATGTGCTCGGATCGAAAAGCGGTTAATGAGGATGAATTGTATTCCCTTTTCTGAGTATTTTGATATAATATGACGAGTATCTGAAGACCTGAAAAAATCCACTTTCAAGCTCACCAAATGTATCTAGTCAATAAGACAATAAAGTCAATTTTTTGATGTGCTCGGATCGAAAAGCGGTTAATGAGGATGAATTGTATTCCCTTTTCTGAGTATTTTGATATAATATGACGAGTATCTGAAGACCTGAAAAAATCCACTTTCAAGCTCACCAAATGTATCTAGTCAATAAGACAATAAAGTCAATTTTTTGATGTGCTCGGATCGAAAAGCGGTTAATGAGGATGAATTGTATTCCCTTTTCTGAGTATTTTGATATAATATGACGAGTATCTGAAGACCTGAAAAAATCCACTTTCAAGCTCACCGAATGTATCTAGATTGGCCTAGAAAGGGTCTTTAAAGTCAATTTTTTGATGTGCTCGGATCGAAAAGCGGTTAATGAGGATGAATTGTATTCCCTTTTCTGAGTATTTTGATATAATATGACGAGTATCTGAAGACCTGAAAAAATCCACTTTCAAGCTCACCAAATGTATCTAGTCAATAAGACAATAAAGTCAATTTTTTGATGTGCTCGGATCGAAAAGCGGTTAATGAGGATGAATTGTATTCCCTTTTCTGAGTATTTTGATATAATATGACGAGTATCTGAAGACCTGAAAAAATCCACTTTCAAGCTCACCGAATGTATCTAGATTGGCCTAGAAAGGGTCTTTAAAGTCAATTTTTTGATGTGCTCGGATCGAAAAGCGGTTAATGAGGATGAATTGTATTCCCTTTTCTGAGTATTTTGATATAATATGACGAGTATCTGAAGACCTGAAAAAATCCACTTTCAAGCTCACCAAATGTATCTAGTCAATAAGACAATAAAGTCAATTTTTTGATGTGCTCGGATCGAAAAGCGGTTAATGAGGATGAATTGTATTCCCTTTTCTGAGTATTTTGATATAATATGACGAGTATCTGAAGACCTGAAAAAATCCACTTTCAAGCTCACCAAATGTATCTAGTCAATAAGACAATAAAGTCAATTTTTTGATGTGCTCGGATCGAAAAGCGGTTAATGAGGATGAATTGTATTCCCTTTTCTGAGTATTTTGATATAATATGACGAGTATCTGAAGACCTGAAAAAATCCACTTTCAAGCTCACCAAATGTATCTAGTCAATAAGACAATAAAGTCAATTTTTTGATGTGCTCGGATCGAAAAGCGGTTAATGAGGATGAATTGTATTCCCTTTTCTGAGTATTTTGATATAATATGACGAGTATCTGAAGACCTGAAAAAATCCACTTTCAAGCTCACCAAATGTATCTAGTCAATAAGACAATAAAGTCAATTTTTTGATGTGCTCGGATCGAAAAGCGGTTAATGAGGATGAATTGTATTCCCTTTTCTGAGTATTTTGATATAATATGACGAGTATCTGAAGACCTGAAAAAATCCACTTTCAAGCTCACCAAATGTATCTAGTCAATAAGACAATAAAGTCAATTTTTTGATGTGCTCGGATCGAAAAGCGGTTAATGAGGATGAATTGTATTCCCTTTTCTGAGTATTTTGATATAATATGACGAGTATCTGAAGACCTGAAAAAATCCACTTTCAAGCTCACCAAATGTATCTAGTCAATAAGACAATAAAGTCAATTTTTTGATGTGCTCGGATCGAAAAGCGGTTAATGAGGATGAATTGTATTCCCTTTTCTGAGTATTTTGATATAATATGACGAGTATCTGAAGACCTGAAAAAATCCACTTTCAAGCTCACCAAATGTATCTAGTCAATAAGACAATAAAGTCAATTTTTTGATGTGCTCGGATCGAAAAGCGGTTAATGAGGATGAATTGTATTCCCTTTTCTGAGTATTTTGATATAATATGACGAGTATCTGAAGACCTGAAAAAATCCACTTTCAAGCTCACCAAATGTATCTAGTCAATAAGACAATAAAGTCAATTTTTTGATGTGCTCGGATCGAAAAGCGGTTAATGAGGATGAATTGTATTCCCTTTTCTGAGTATTTTGATATAATATGACGAGTATCTGAAGACCTGAAAAAATCCACTTTCAAGCTCACCAAATGTATCTAGTCAATAAGACAATAAAGTCAATTTTTTGATGTGCTCGGATCGAAAAGCGGTTAATGAGGATGAATTGTATTCCCTTTTCTGAGTATTTTGATATAATATGACGAGTATCTGAAGACCTGAAAAAATCCACTTTCAAGCTCACCAAATGTATCTAGTCAATAAGACAATAAAGTCAATTTTTTGATGTGCTCGGATCGAAAAGCGGTTAATGAGGATGAATTGTATTCCCTTTTCTGAGTATTTTGATATAATATGACGAGTATCTGAAGACCTGAAAAAATCCACTTTCAAGCTCACCAAATGTATCTAGTCAATAAGACAATAAAGTCAATTTTTTGATGTGCTCGGATCGAAAAGCGGTTAATGAGGATGAATTGTATTCCCTTTTCTGAGTATTTTGATATAATATGACGAGTATCTGAAGACCTGAAAAAATCCACTTTCAAGCTCACCAAATGTATCTAGTCAATAAGACAATAAAGTCAATTTTTTGATGTGCTCGGATCGAAAAGCGGTTAATGAGGATGAATTGTATTCCCTTTTCTGAGTATTTTGATATAATATGACGAGTATCTGAAGACCTGAAAAAATCCACTTTCAAGCTCACCAAATGTATCTAGTCAATAAGACAATAAAGTCAATTTTTTGATGTGCTCGGATCGAAAAGCGGTTAATGAGGATGAATTGTATTCCCTTTTCTGAGTATTTTGATATAATATGACGAGTATCTGAAGACCTGAAAAAATCCACTTTCAAGCTCACCAAATGTATCTAGTCAATAAGACAATAAAGTCAATTTTTTGATGTGCTCGGATCGAAAAGCGGTTAATGAGGATGAATTGTATTCCCTTTTCTGAGTATTTTGATATAATATGACGAGTATCTGAAGACCTGAAAAAATCCACTTTCAAGCTCACCAAATGTATCTAGTCAATAAGACAATAAAGTCAATTTTTTGATGTGCTCGGATCGAAAAGCGGTTAATGAGGATGAATTGTATTCCCTTTTCTGAGTATTTTGATATAATATGACGAGTATCTGAAGACCTGAAAAAATCCACTTTCAAGCTCACCGAATGTATCTAGATTGGCCTAGAAAGGGTCTTTAAAGTCAATTTTTTGATGTGCTCGGATCGAAAAGCGGTTAATGAGGATGAATTGTATTCCCTTTTCTGAGTATTTTGATATAATATGACGAGTATCTGAAGACCTGAAAAAATCCACTTTCAAGCTCACCAAATGTATCTAGTCAATAAGACAATAAAGTCAATTTTTTGATGTGCTCGGATCGAAAAGCGGTTAATGAGGATGAATTGTATTCCCTTTTCTGAGTATTTTGATATAATATGACGAGTATCTGAAGACCTGAAAAAATCCACTTTCAAGCTCACCAAATGTATCTAGATTGGCCTAGAAAGGGTCTTTAAAGTCAATTTTTTGATGTGCTCGGATCGAAAAGCGGTTAATGAGGATGAATTGTATTCCCTTTTCTGAGTATTTTGATATAATATGACGAGTATCTGAAGACCTGAAAAAATCCACTTTCAAGCTCACCAAATGTATCTAGTCAATAAGACAATAAAGTCAATTTTTTGATGTGCTCGGATCGAAAAGCGGTTAATGAGGATGAATTGTATTCCCTTTTCTGAGTATTTTGATATAATATGACGAGTATCTGAAGACCTGAAAAAATCCACTTTCAAGCTCACCGAATGTATCTAGATTGGCCTAGAAAGGGTCTTTAAAGTCAATTTTTTGATGTGCTCGGATCGAAAAGCGGTTAATGAGGATGAATTGTATTCCCTTTTCTGAGTATTTTGATATAATATGACGAGTATCTGAAGACCTGAAAAAATCCACTTTCAAGCTCACCAAATGTATCTAGTCAATAAGACAATAAAGTCAATTTTTTGATGTGCTCGGATCGAAAAGCGGTTAATGAGGATGAATTGTATTCCCTTTTCTGAGTATTTTGATATAATATGACGAGTATCTGAAGACCTGAAAAAATCCACTTTCAAGCTCACCAAATGTATCTAGTCAATAAGACAATAAAGTCAATTTTTTGATGTGCTCGGATCGAAAAGCGGTTAATGAGGATGAATTGTATTCCCTTTTCTGAGTATTTTGATATAATATGACGAGTATCTGAAGACCTGAAAAAATCCACTTTCAAGCTCACCAAATGTATCTAGATTGGCCTAGAAAGGGTCTTTAAAGTCAATTTTTTGATGTGCTCGGATCGAAAAGCGGTTAATGAGGATGAATTGTATTCCCTTTTCTGAGTATTTTGATATAATATGACGAGTATCTGAAGACCTGAAAAAATCCACTTTCAAGCTCACCAAATGTATCTAGTCAATAAGACAATAAAGTCAATTTTTTGATGTGCTCGGATCGAAAAGCGGTTAATGAGGATGAATTGTATTCCCTTTTCTGAGTATTTTGATATAATATGACGAGTATCTGAAGACCTGAAAAAATCCACTTTCAAGCTCACCAAATGTATCTAGTCAATAAGACAATAAAGTCAATTTTTTGATGTGCTCGGATCGAAAAGCGGTTAATGAGGATGAATTGTATTCCCTTTTCTGAGTATTTTGATATAATATGACGAGTATCTGAAGACCTGAAAAAATCCACTTTCAAGCTCACCAAATGTATCTAGATTGGCCTAGAAAGGGTCTTTAAAGTCAATTTTTTGATGTGCTCGGATCGAAAAGCGGTTAATGAGGATGAATTGTATTCCCTTTTCTGAGTATTTTGATATAATATGACGAGTATCTGAAGACCTGAAAAAATCCACTTTCAAGCTCACCAAATGTATCTAGATTGGCCTAGAAAGGGTCTTTAAAGTCAATTTTTTGATGTGCTCGGATCGAAAAGCGGTTAATGAGGATGAATTGTATTCCCTTTTCTGAGTATTTTGATATAATATGACGAGTATCTGAAGACCTGAAAAAATCCACTTTCAAGCTCACCAAATGTATCTAGTCAATAAGACAATAAAGTCAATTTTTTGATGTGCTCGGATCGAAAAGCGGTTAATGAGGATGAATTGTATTCCCTTTTCTGAGTATTTTGATATAATATGACGAGTATCTGAAGACCTGAAAAAATCCACTTTCAAGCTCACCAAATGTATCTAGATTGGCCTAGAAAGGGTCTTTAAAGTCAATTTTTTGATGTGCTCGGATCGAAAACCGGTTAATGAGGATGAATTGTATTCCCTTTTCTGAGTATTTTGATATAATATGACGAGTATCTGAAGACCTGAAAAAATCCACTTTCAAGCTCACCAAATGTATCTAGTCAATAAGACAATAAAGTCAATTTTTTGATGTGCTCGGATCGAAAAGCGGTTAATGAGGATGAATTGTATTCCCTTTTCTGAGTATTTTGATATAATATGACGAGTATCTGAAGACCTGAAAAAATCCACTTTCAAGCTCACCAAATGTATCTAGTCAATAAGACAATAAAGTCAATTTTTTGATGTGCTCGGATCGAAAAGCGGTTAATGAGGATGAATTGTATTCCCTTTTCTGAGTATTTTGATATAATATGACGAGTATCTGAAGACCTGAAAAAATCCACTTTCAAGCTCACCAAATGTATCTAGTCAATAAGACAATAAAGTCAATTTTTTGATGTGCTCGGATCGAAAAGCGGTTAATGAGGATGAATTGTATTCCCTTTTCTGAGTATTTTGATATAATATGACGAGTATCTGAAGACCTGAAAAATCCACTTTCAAGCTCACCAAATGTATCTAGTCAATAAGACAATAAAGTCAATTTTTTGATGTGCTCGGATCGAAAAGCGGTTAATGAGGATGAATTGGTATTCCCTTTTCTGAGTATTTTGATATAATATGACGAGTATCTGAAGACCTGATAAAATCCACATTTCAAGCTCACCAAATGTATCTAGATTGGCCTAGAAAGGGTCTTTAAAGTCAATTTTTTGATGTGCTCGGATCGAAAAGCGGTTAATGAGGATGAATTGTATTCCCTTTTCTGAGTATTTTGATATAATATGACGAGTATCTGAAGACCTGAAAAATCCACTTTCAAGCTCACCAAATGTATCTAGATTGGCCTAGAAAGGGTCTTTAAAGTCAATTTTTTGATGTGCTCGGATCGAAAAGCGGTTAATGAGGATGAATTGTATTCCCCTTTTCTGAGTATTTTGATTATAATATGACGAGTATCTGAAGACCTGAAAAATCCACTTTCAAGCTCACCAAATGTATCTAGTCAATAAGACAATAAAGTCAATTTTTTGATGTGCTCGGATCGAAAACGGTTAATGAGGATGAATTGTAGTCCCTTTTCTGAGTATTTTGATATAATATGACGAGTATCTGAAGACCTGAAAAAATCCACTTTCAAGCTCACCAAATGTATCTAGTCAATAAGACAATAAAGTCAATTTTTTGATGTGCTCGGATCGAAAAGCGGTTAATGAGGATGAATTGTATTCCCTTTTCTGAGTATTTTGATATAATATGACGAGTATCTGAAGACCTGAAAAAATCCACTTTCAAGCTCACCAAATGTATCTAGTCAATAAGGACAATAAAGTCAATTTTTTGATGTGCTCGGATCGAAAAAGCGGTTAATGAGGATGAATTGTATTCCCTTTTCTGAGTATTTTGATATAATATGACGAGTATCTGAAGACCTGAAAAAATCCACTTTCAAGCTCACCAAATGTATCTAGATTGGCCTAGAAAGGGTCTTTAAAGTCAATTTTTTGATGTGCTCGGATCGAAAAGCGGTTAATGAGGATGAATTGTATTCCCTTTTCTGAGTATTTTGATATAATATGACGGGTATCTGAAGACCTGAAAAAATCCACTTTCAAGCTCACCAAATGTATCTAGATTGGCCTAGAAAGGGTCTTTAAAGTCAATTTTTTGATGTGCTCGGATCGAAAAGCGGTTAATGAGGATGAATTGTATTCCCTTTTCTGAGTATTTAATATTATATGACGAGTATCTGAAGACCTGAAAAAATCCACTTTCAAGCTCACCAAATGTATCTAGTCAATAAGACAATAAAGTCAATTTTTTGATGTGCTCGGATCGAAAAGCGGTTAATGAGGATGAATTGTATTCCCTTTTCTGAGTATTTTTGATATAATATGACGAGTATCTGAAGACCTGAAAAAATCCACTTTCAAGCTCACCAAATGTATCTAGTCAATAAGACAATAAAGTCAATTTTTTGATGTGCTCGGATCGAAAAGCGGTTAATGAGATGAATTGTATTCCCTTTTTCTGAGTATTTTGATATAATATGACGAGTATCTGAAGACCTGAAAAAATCCACTTTCAAGCTCACCAAATGTATCTAGTCAATAAGACAATAAAGTCAATTTTTTGATGTGCTCGGATCGAAAAGCGGTTAATGAGGATGAATTGTATTCCCTTTTCTGAGTATTTTGATATAATATGACGAGTATCTGAAGACCTGAAAAAATCCACTTTCGAAGCTCACCAAATGTATCTAGATTGGCCTTAGAAAGGGTCTTTAAAGTCAAATTTTTTGATGTGCTCGGATCGAAAAGCGGTTAATGAGGATGAATTGTATTCCTTTTCTGAGTATTTTGATATAATATGACGAGTATCTGAAGACCTGAAAAAATCCACTTTCAAGCTCACCAAATGTATCTAGTCCAATAAGACAATAAAGTCAATTTTTTGATGTGCTCGGATCGAAAAGCGGTTAATGAGGATGAATTGTATTCCCTTTTCTGAGTATTTTGATATAATATGACGAGTATCTGAAGACCTGAAAAAATCCACTTTCAAGCTCACCAAATGTATCTAGTCAATAAGACAATAAAGTCAATTTTTTGATGTGCTCGGATCGAAAAGCGGTAATGAGGATGAATTGTATTCCCTTTTCTGAGTATTTTGATATAATATGACGAGTATCTGAAGACCTGAAAAAATCCACTTTCAAGCTCACCAAATGTATCTAGATTGGCCTAGAAAGGGTCATTAAAGTCAATTTTTTGATGTGCTCGGATCGAAAAGCGGTTAATGAGGATGAATTGTATTCCCTTTTCTGAGTATTTTGATATAATTTGACGAGTATCTGAAGACCTGAAAAAATCCACTTTCAAGCTCACCAAATGTATCTAGTCAATAAGACAATAAAGTCAATTTTTTGATGTGCTCGGATCGAAAAGCGGTTAATGAGGATGAATTGTATTCCCTTTTCTGAGTATTTTGATATAATATGACGAGTATCTGAAGACCTGAAAAAATCCACTTTCAAGCTCACCAAATGTATCTAGATTGGCCCTAGAAAGGGTCTTTAAAGTCAATTTTTTGATGTGCTCGGATCGAAAAGCGGTTAATGAGGATGAATTGTATTCCCTTTTCTGAGTATTTTGATATAATATGACGAGTATCTGAAGACCTGAAAAAATCCACTTTCAAGCTCACCAAATGTATCTAGATGGCCTAAGAAAGGTCTTAAAGTCAATTTTTTTGATGTGCTCGGATCGAAAAGCGGTTAATGAGGATGAATTGTATTCCCTTTTCTGAGTATTTTGATATAATATGACGAGTATCTGAAGACCTGAAAAAATCCACTTTCAAGCTCACCAAATGTATCTAGTCAATAAGACAATAAGTCAATTTTTTGATGTGCTCGGATCGAAAAGCGGTTTAATGAGGATGAATTGTATTCCCTTTTCTGAGTATTTTGATATAATATGACGAGTATCTGAAGACCTGAAAAAATCCACTTTCAAGCTCACCAAATGTATCTAGTCAATAAGACAATAAAGTCAATTTTTTGATGTGCTCGGATCGAAAAGCGGTTAATGAGGATGAATTGTATTCCCTTTTCTGAGTATTTTGATATAATATGACGAGTATCTGAAGACCTGAAAAAATCCACTTTCAAGCTCACCAAATGTATCTAGATTGAGCCTAGAAAGGTCAATTTTTTGATGTGCTCGGATCGAAAGCGGTTAATGAGGATGAATTGTATTCCCTTTTCTGAGTATTTTGATATAATATGACGAGTATCTGAAGACCTGAAAAAATCCACTTTCAAGCTCACCAAATGTATCTAGATTGGCCTAGAAAGGGTCTTTAAAGTCAATTTTTTGATGTGCTCGGATCGAAAAGCGGTTAATGAGGATGAATTGTATTCCCTTTTCTGAGTATTTGATATAATATGACGAGTATCTGAAGACCTGAAAAAATCCACTTTCAAGCTCACCAAATGTATCTAGTCAATAAGACAATAAAGTCAATTTTTTTGATGTGCTCGGATCGAAAAGCGGTTAATGAGGATGAATTGTATTCCCTTTTCTGAGTATTTTGATATAATATGACGAGTATCTGAAGACCTGAAAAAATCCACTTTCAAGCTCACCAAATGTATCTAGTCAATAAGACAATAAAGTCAATTTTTTGATGTGCTCGGATCGAAAGCGGTTAATGAGGATGAATTGTATTCCCTTTTCTGAGTATTTTGATATAATATGACGAGTATCTGAAGACCTGAAAAAATCCACTTTCAAGCTCACCAAATGTATCTAGTCAATAAGACAATAAAGTCAATTTTTTGATGTGCTCGGATCGAAAAGCGGTTAATGAGGATGAATTGTATTCCCTTTTCTGAGTATTTTGATATAATATGACGAGTATCTGAAGACCTTGAAAAAATCCACTTTCAAGCTCACCAAATGTATCTAGTCAATAAGACAATAAAGTCAATTTTTTGATGTGCTCGGATCGAAAAGCGGTTAATGAGGATGAATTGTATTCCTTTTCTGAGTATTTTGATATAATATGACGAGTATCTGAAGACCTGAAAAAATCCACTTTCAAGCTCACCAAATGTATCTAGATTGGCCTAGAAAGGGTCTTTAAAGTCAATTTTTTGATGTGCTCGGATCGAAAAGCGGTTAATGAGGATGAATTGTATTCCTTTTCTGAGTATTTTGATATAATATGACGAGTATCTGAAGACCTGAAAAAATCCACTTTCAAGCTCACCAAATGTAGCTAGTCAATAAGTCAATAAAGTCAATTTTTTGATGTGCTCGGATCGAAAAGCGGTTAATGAGGATGAATTGTATTCCCTTTTCTGAGTATTTTGATATAATATGACGAGTATCTGAAGACCTGAAAAAATCCACTTTCAAGCTCACCAAATGTATCTAGATTGGCCTAGAAAGGACATTAAAGTCAATTTTTTTGATGTGCTCGGATCGAAAAGCGGTTAATGAGGATGAATTGTATTCCCTTTTCTGAGTATTTTGATATAATATGACGAGTATCTGAAGACCTGAAAAAATCCACTTTCAAGCTCACCAAATGTATCTAGTCAATAAGACAATAAAGTCAATTTTTTGATGTGCCTCGGATCGAAAAGCGGTTAATGAGGATGAATTGTATTCCCTTTTCTGAGTATTTTGATATAATATGACGAGTTTCTGAAGACCTGAAAAAATCCACTTTCAAGCTCACCAAATGTATCTAGTCATAAGACAATAAAGTCAATTTTTGATGTGCTCGGATCGAAAAGCGGTTAATGAGGATGAATTGTATTCCCTTTTCTGAGTATTTTGATTATAATATGACGAGTATCTGAAGACCTGAAAAAATCCACTTTCAAGCTCACCAATGTATCTAGTCAATAAGACATAAAGTCAATTTTTTGATGTGCTCGGATCGATAAAGCGGTTATATGAGGATGAATTGTATTCCTTTCTGAGTATTTTGATATATTATGACGAGTATCTGAAGACCTGATAAAAATCCACTTTCAAGCTCACCAAATGTATCTAGATTGGCCTAGAAAGGGTCTTTAAAGTCAATTTTTTTGATGTGCTCGGATCGAAAAAGCGGTTAATGAGGATGAATTGTATTCCTTTTCTGAGTATTTTGAATATATATGACGAGTATCTGAAGACCTGAAAAAATCCACTTTCAAGCTCACCAAATGTATCTAGTCAATAAGACATAATAAAA
>CATKHO010000037.1:0-52839 GCA_949752695.1 Melanostoma scalare | reverse complement strand
CCCCAACGTACAACCCCAAAAAAAATCGTTATTTTTCGTCTATCTCGCATCGTTCTCGAGATATGGAGCTTTTTACATTTTGGTTCACCCAGGAAAGTGAGATTTCAGGAATGTTTTGATAGGATCGTATTAAGCGTCTCAAATTGACTCCCCCCAACGTACAACCCCAAAAAAATCGTTATTTTTCGTCTATCTCGCATCGTTCTCGAGATATGGAGCTTTTAACATTTTGGTTCACCCAGGAAAGTGAGATTTCAGGAATGTTTTGATGGGATCGTATTAAGCGTCTCAATTGAGTCCCCCCAACGTACAACCCCAAAAAAATCGTTATTTTTCGTCTATCTCGCATCGTTCTCGAGATATGGAGCTTTTTACATTTTGGTTCACCCAGGAAAGTGAGATTTCAGGAATGTTTTGATGGGATCGTATTAAGCGTCTCAAATTGAGTTACCCCAACGTACAACCCCAAAAAAAATCGTTATTTTTCGTCTATCTCGCATCGTTCTCGAGATATGGAGCTTTTTACATTTTGGTTCACCCAGGAAAGTGAGATTTCAGGAATGTTTTGATGGGATCGTATTAAGCGTCTCAAATTGAGTCCCCCCAACGTACAACCCCAAAAAAATCGTTATTTTTCGTCTATCTCGCATCGTTCTCGAGATATGGAGCTTTTTACATTTGGTTCACCCAGGAAAGTGAGATTTCAGGAATGTTTTGATGGGATCGTATTAAGCGTCTCAAATTGAGTTACCCCAACGTACAACCCCAAAAAAATCGTTATTTTTCGTCTATCTCGCATCGTTCTCGAGATATGGAGCTTTTTACATTTTGGTTCACCCAGGAAAGTGAGATTTCAGGAATGTTTTGATGGGATCGTATTAAGCGTCTCAAATTGAGTTACCCCAACGTACAACCCCAAAAAAATCGTTATTTTTCGTCTATCTCGCATCGTTCTCGAGATATGGAGCTTTTTACATTTTGGTTCACCCAGGGAAAGTGAGATTTCAGGAATGTTTTGATGGATCGTATTAAGCGTCTCAAATTGAGTCCCCCCAACGTACAACCCCAAAAAAATCGTTATTTTTCGTCTATCTCGCATCGTTCTCGAGATATGGAGCTTTTTACATTTTGGTTCACCCAGGAAAGTGAGATTTCAGGAATGTTTTGATAGGATCGTATTAAGCGTCTCAAATTGACTCCCCCCAACGTACAACCCCAAAAAAATCGTTATTTTTCGTCTATCTCGCATCGTTCTCGAGATATGGAGCTTTTACATTTTGGTTCACCCAGGAAAGTGAGATTTCAGGAATGTTTTGATGGGATCGTATTAAGCGTCTCAATTGAGTTACCCCAACGTACAACCCCAAAAAAAATCGTTATTTTTCGTCTATCTCGCATCGTTCTCGAGATATGGAGCTTTTTACATTTTGGTTCACCCAGGAAAGTGAGATTTCAGGAATGTTTTGATGGGATCGTATTAAGCGTCTCAATTGAGTCCCCCCAACGTACAACCCCAAAAAAATCGTTATTTTTCGTCTATCTCGCATCGTTCTCGAGATATGGAGCTTTTTACATTTTGGTTCACCCAGGAAGTGAGATTTCAGGAATGTTTTGATAGGATCGTATTAAGCGTCTCAAATTGACTCCCCCCAACGTACAACCCCAAAAAAATCGTTATTTTCGTCTATCTCGCATCGTTCTCGAGATATGGAGCTTTTTACATTTTGGTTCACCCAGGAAAGTGAGATTTCAGGAATGTTTTGATGGGATCGAATTAAGCGTCTCAAATTGAGTTACCCCAACGTACAACCCCCAAAAAATCGTTATTTTTCGTCTATCTCGCATCGTTCTCGAGATATGGAGCTTTTTACATTTTGGTTCACCCAGGAAAGTGAGATTTCAGGAATGTTTTGATAGGATCTTATTAAGCGTCTCAAATTGAGTCCCCCCCAACGTACAACCCAAAAAAAATCGTTATTTTTCGTCTATCTCGCATCGTTCTCGAGATATGGAGCTTTTTACATTTTGGTTCACCCAGGAAAGTGAGATTTCAGGAATGTTTTGATGGATCGTATTAAGCGTCTCAAATTGAGTTACCCCAACGTACAACCCCAAAAAAATCGTTATTTTTCGTCTATCTCGCATCGTTCTCGAGATATGGAGCTTTTTACATTTTGGTTCACCCAGGAAAGTGAGATTTCAGGAATGTTTTGATGGGATCGTATTAAGCGTCTCAAATTGAGTTACCCCAACGTACAACCCCAAAAAAAATCGTTATTTTTCGTCTATCTCGCATCGTTCTCGAGATATGGAGCTTTTTACATTTTGGTTCACCCAGGAAAGTGAGATTTCAGGAATGTTTTGATGGGATCGTATTAAGCGTCTCAAATTGAGTCCCCCCAACGTACAACCCCAAAAAAATCGTTATTTTTCGTCTATCTCGCATCGTTCTCGAGATATGGAGCTTTTTACATTTTGGTTCACCCAGGAAAGTGAGATTTCAGGAATGTTTTGATAGGATCGTATTAAGCGTCTCAAATTGACTCCCCCCAACGTACAACCCCAAAAAAATCGTTATTTTTCGTCTATCTCGCATCGTTCTCGAGATATGGAGCTTTTAACATTTTGGTTCACCCAGGAAAGTGAGATTTCAGGAATGTTTTGATGGGATCGTATTAAGCGTCTCAAATTGAGTCCCCCCAACGTACAACCCCAAAAAAATCGTTATTTTTCGTCTATCTCGCATCGTTCTCGAGATATGGAGCTTTTTACATTTTGGTTCACCCAGGAAAGTGAGATTTCAGGAATGTTTTGATGGGATCGTATTAAGCGTCTCAAATTGAGTTACCCCAACGTACAACCCCAAAAAAATCGTTATTTTTCGTCTATCTCGCATCGTTCTCGAGATATGGAGCTTTTTACATTTTGGTTCACCCAGGAAAGTGAGATTTCAGGAATGTTTTGATGGGATCGTATTAAGCGTCTCAAATTGAGTCCCCCCAACGTACAACCCCAAAAAAATCGTTATTTTCGTCTATCTCGCATCGTTCTCGAGATATGGAGCTTTTTACATTTTGGTTCACCCAGGAAAGTGAGATTTCAGGAATGTTTTGATGGGATCGTATTAAGCGTCTCAAATTGAGTTACCCCAACGTACAACCCCAAAAAAATCGTTATTTTTCGTCTATCTCGCATCGTTCTCGAGATATGGAGCTTTTTACATTTTGGTTCACCCAGGAAAGTGAGATTTCAGGAATGTTTTGATGGGATCGTATTAAGCGTCTCAAATTGAGTTACCCCAACGTACAACCCCAAAAAAATCGTTATTTTTCGTCTATCTCGCATCGTTCTCGAGATATGGAGCTTTTTACATTTTGGTTCACCCAGGAAAGTGAGATTTCAGGAATGTTTTGATGGGATCGTATTAAGCGTCTCAAATTGAGTTACCCCAACGTACAACCCCAAAAAATCGTTATTTTTCGTCTATCTCGCATCGTTCTCGAGATATGGAGCTTTTTACATTTTGGTTCACCCAGGAAAGTGAGATTTCAGGAATGTTTTGATGGGATCGTATTAAGCGTCTCAAATTGAGTCCCCCCAACGTACAACCCCAAAAAAATCGTTATTTTTCGTCTATCTCGCATCGTTCTCGAGATATGGAGCTTTTTACATTTTGGTTCACCCAGGAAAGTGAGATTTCAGGAATGTTTTGATAGGATCGTATTAAGCGTCTCAAATTGACTCCCCCAACGTACAACCCCAAAAAAATCGTTATTTTTCGTCTATCTCGCATCGTTCTCGAGATATGGAGCTTTTTACATTTTGGTTCACCCAGGAAAGTGAGATTTCAGGAATGTTTTGATGGGATCGTATTAAGCGTCTCAAATTGAGTTACCCCAACGTACAACCCCAAAAAAAATCGTTATTTTTCGTCTATCTCGCATCGTTCTCGAGATATGGAGCTTTTTACATTTTGGTTCACCCAGGAAAGTGAGATTTCAGGAATGTTTTGATGGGATCGTATTAAGCGTCTCAAATTGAGTCCCCCCAACGTACAACCCCAAAAAAATCGTTATTTTTCGTCTATCTCGCATCGTTCTCGAGATATGGAGCTTTTTACATTTGGTTCACCCAGGAAAGTGAGATTTCAGGTATGTTTTGATAGGATCGTATTAAGCGTCTCAAATTGACTCCCCCCAACGTACAACCCCAAAAAAATCGTTATTTTTCGTCTATCTCGCATCGTTCTCGAGATATGGAGCTTTTTACATTTTGGTTCACCCAGGAAAGTGAGATTTCAGGAATGTTTTGATGGGATCGTATTAAGCGTCTCAAATTGAGTTACCCCAACGTACAACCCCAAAAAAAATCGTTATTTTTCGTCTATCTCGCATCGTTCTCGAGATATGGAGCTTTTTACATTTTGGTTCACCCAGGAAAGTGAGATTTCAGGAATGTTTTGATGGGATCGTATTAAGCGTCTCAAATTGAGTTACCCCAACGTACAACCCCAAAAAAAATCGTTATTTTTCGTCTATCTCGCATCGTTCTCGAGATATGGAGCTTTTTACATTTTGGTTCACCCAGGAAAGTGAGATTTCAGGAATGTTTTGATGGGATCGTATTAAGCGTCTCAAATTGAGTTACCCCAACGTACAACCCCAAAAAAATCGTTATTTTTCGTCTATCTCGCATCGTTCTCGAGATATGGAGCTTTTTACATTTTGGTTCACCCAGGAAAGTGAGATTTCAGGAATGTTTTGATGGGATCGTATTAAGCGTCTCAAATTGAGTTACCCCAACGTACAACCCCAAAAAAATCGTTATTTTTCGTCTATCTCGCATCGTTCTCGAGATATGGAGCTTTTTACATTTTGGTTCACCCAGGAAAGTGAGATTTCAGGAATGTTTTGATGGGATCGTATTAAGCGTCTCAAATTGAGTTACCCCAACGTACAACCCCAAAAAAATCGTTATTTTTCGTCTATCTCGCATCGTTCTCGAGATATGGAGCTTTTTACATTTTGGTTCACCCAGGAAAGTGAGATTTCAGGAATGTTTTGATGGGATCGTATTAAGCGTCTCAAATTGAGTTACCCCAACGTACAACCCCAAAAAAAATCGTTATTTTTCGTCTATCTCGCATCGTTCTCGAGATATGGAGCTTTTTACATTTTGGTTCACCCAGGAAAGTGAGATTTCAGGAATGTTTTGATGGGATCGTATTAAGCGTCTCAAATTGAGTCCCCCCAACGTACAACCCCAAAAAAATCGTTATTTTTCGTCTATCTCGCATCGTTCTCGAGATATGGAGCTTTTTACATTTTGGTTCACCCAGGAAAGTGAGATTTCAGGAATGTTTTGATAGGATCGTATTAAGCGTCTCAAATTGACTCCCCCAACGTACAACTCCAAAAAAATCGTTATTTTTCGTCTATCTCGCATCGTTCTCGAGATATGGAGCTTTTAACATTTTGGTTCACCCAGGAAAGTGAGATTTCAGGAATGTTTTGATGGGATCGTATTAAGCGTCTCAAATTGAGTTACCCCAACGTACAACCCCAAAAAAATCGTTATTTTTCGTCTATCTCGCATCGTTCTCGAGATATGGAGCTTTTTACATTTTGGTTCACCCAGGAAAGTGAGATTTCAGGAATGTTTTGATGGGATCGTATTAAGCGTCTCAAATTGAGTTACCCCAACGTACAACCCCAAAAAAAATCGTTATTTTTCGTCTATCTCGCATCGTTCTCGAGATATGGAGCTTTTTACATTTTGGTTCACCCAGGAAAGTGAGATTTCAGGAATGTTTTGATGGGATCGTATTAAGCGTCTCAAATTGAGTCCCCCAACGTACAACCCCAAAAAAATCGTTATTTTTCGTCTATCTCGCATCGTTCTCGAGATATGGAGCTTTTTACATTTTGGTTCACCCAGGAAAGTGAGATTTCAGGAATGTTTTGATAGGATCGTATTAAGCGTCTCAAATTGACTCCCCCCAACGTACAACCCCAAAAAAATCGTTATTTTTCGTCTATCTCGCATCGTTCTCGAGATATGGAGCTTTTTACATTTTGGTTCACCCAGGAAAGTGAGATTTCAGGAATGTTTTGATGGGATCGTATTAAGCGTCTCAAATTGAGTTACCCCAACGTACAACCCCAAAAAAAAATCGTTATTTTTCGTCTATCTCGCATCGTTCTCGAGATATGGAGCTTTTTACATTTTGGTTCACCCAGGAAAGTGAGATTTCAGGAATGTTTTGATGGGATCGTATTAAGCGTCTCAAATTGAGTCCCCCAACGTACAACCCCAAAAAAATCGTTATTTTTCGTCTATCTCGCATCGTTCTCGAGATATGGAGCTTTTTACATTTTGGTTCACCCAGGAAAGTGAGATTTCAGGAATGTTTTGATAGGATCGTATTAAGCGTCTCAAATTGACTCCCCCCAACGTACAACCCCAAAAAAATCGTTATTTTTCGTCTATCTCGCATCGTTCTCGAGATATGGAGCTTTTTACATTTTGGTTCACCCAGGAAAGTGAGATTTCAGGAATGTTTTGATGGGATCGTATTAAGCGTCTCAATTGAGTTACCCCAACGTACAACCCCAAAAAAATCGTTATTTTTCGTCTATCTCGCATCGTTCTCGAGATATGGAGCTTTTTACATTTTGGTTCACCCAGGAAAGTGAGATTTCAGGAATGTTTTGATGGGATCGTATTAAGCGTCTCAAATTGAGTTACCCCAACGTACAACCCCAAAAAATCGTTATTTTTCGTCTATCTCGCATCGTTCTCGAGATATGGAGCTTTTTACATTTTGGTTCACCCAGGAAAGTGAGATTTCAGGAATGTTTTGATGGATCGTATTAAGCGTCTCAAATTGAGTTACCCCAACGTACAACCCCAAAAAAATCGTTATTTTTCGTCTATCTCGCATCGTTCTCGAGATATGGAGCTTTTTACATTTTGGTTCACCCAGGAAAGTGAGATTTCAGGAATGTTTTGATGGGATCGTATTAAGCGTCTCAAATTGAGTTACCCCAACGTACAACCCCAAAAAATCGTTATTTTTCGTCTATCTCGCATCGTTCTCGAGATATGGAGCTTTTTACATTTTGGTTCACCCAGGAAAGTGAGATTTCAGGAATGTTTTGATGGGATCGTATTAAGCGTCTCAAATTGAGTTACCCCAACGTACAACCCCAAAAAAATCGTTATTTTTCGTCTATCTCGCATCGTTCTCGAGATATGGAGCTTTTTACATTTTGGTTCACCCAGGAAAGTGAGATTTTCAGGAATGTTTTGATGGGATCGTATTAAGCGTCTCAAATTGAGTTACCCCAACGTACAACCCCAAAAAAAATCGTTATTTTTCGTCTATCTCGCATCGTTCTCGAGATATAGAGCTTTTTACATTTTGGTTCACCCAGGAAAGTGAGATTTCAGGAATGTTTTGATGGGATCGTATTAAGCGTCTCAAATTGAGTCCCCCCAACGTACAACCCCAAAAAAATCGTTATTTTTCGTCTATCTCGCATCGTTCTCGAGATATGGAGCTTTTTACATTTTGGTTCACCCAGGAAAGTGAGATTTCAGGAATGTTTTGATAGGATCGTATTAAGCGTCTCAAATTGACTCCCCCCAACGTACAACCCCAAAAAAATCGTTATTTTTCGTCTATCTCGCATCGTTCTCGAGATATGGAGCTTTTAACATTTTGGTTCACCCAGGAAAGTGAGATTTCAGGAATGTTTTGATGGGATCGTATTAAGCGTCTCAAATTGAGTCCCCCCAACGTACAACCCCAAAAAAATCGTTATTTTTCGTCTATCTCGCATCGTTCTCGAGATATGGAGCTTTTTACATTTTGGTTCACCCAGGAAAGTGAGATTTCAGGAATGTTTTGATGGGATCGTATTAAGCGTCTCAAATTGAGTTACCCCAACGTACAACCCCAAAAAAAATCGTTATTTTTCGTCTATCTCGCATCGTTCTCGAGATATGGAGCTTTTTACATTTTGGTTCACCCAGGAAAGTGAGATTTCAGGAATGTTTTGATGGGATCGTATTAAGCGTCTCAAATTGAGTCCCCCCAACGTACAACCCCAAAAAAATCGTTATTTTTCGTCTATCTCGCATCGTTCTCGAGATATGGAGCTTTTTACATTTTGGTTCACCCAGGAAAGTGAGATTTCAGGAATGTTTTGATAGGATCGTATTAAGCGTCTCAAATTGACTCCCCCCAACGTACAACCCCAAAAAAATCGTTATTTTTCGTCTATCTCGCATCGTTCTCGAGATATGGAGCTTTTTACATTTTGGTTCACCCAGGAAAGTGAGATTTCAGGAATGTTTTGATGGGATCGTATTAAGCGTCTCAAATTGAGTTACCCCAACGTACAACCCCAAAAAAATCGTTATTTTTCGTCTATCTCGCATCGTTCTCGAGATATGGAGCTTTTTACATTTTGGTTCACCCAGGAAAGTGAGATTTCAGGAATGTTTTGATGGGATCGTATTAAGCGTCTCAAATTGAGTTACCCCAACGTACAACCCCAAAAAAATCGTTATTTTTCGTCTATCTCGCATCGTTCTCGAGATATGGAGCTTTTTACATTTTGGTTCACCCAGGAAAGTGAGATTTCAGGAATGTTTTGATGGGATCGTATTAAGCGTCTCAAATTGAGTTACCCCAACGTACAACCCCAAAAAAATCGTTATTTTTCGTCTATCTCGCATCGTTCTCGAGATATGGAGCTTTTTACATTTTGGTTCACCCAGGAAAGTGAGATTTCAGGAATGTTTTGATGGGATCGTATTAAGCGTCTCAAATTGAGTTACCCCAACGTACAACCCAAAAAAAATCGTTATTTTTCGTCTATCTCGCATCGTTCTCGAGATATGGAGCTTTTTACATTTTGGTTCACCCAGGAAAGTGAGATTTCAGGAATGTTTTGATGGGATCGTATTAAGCGTCTCAAATTGAGTCCCCCCAACGTACAACCCCAAAAAAATCGTTATTTTTCGTCTATCTCGCATCGTTCTCGAGATATGGAGCTTTTTACATTTTGGTTCACCCAGGAAAGTGAGATTTCAGGAATGTTTTGATAGGATCGTATTAAGCGTCTCAAATTGACTCCCCCCAACGTACAACCCCAAAAAAATCGTTATTTTTCGTCTATCTCGCATCGTTCTCGAGATATGGAGCTTTTTACATTTTGGTTCACCAGGAAAGTGAGATTTCAGGAATGTTTTGATGGGATCGTATTAAGCGTCTCAAATTGAGTTACCCCAACGTACAACCCCAAAAAAAATCGTTATTTTTCGTCTATCTCGCATCGTTCTCGAGATATGGAGCTTTTTACATTTTGGTTCACCCAGGAAAGTGAGATTTCAGGAATGTTTGATGGGATCGTATTAAGCGTCTCAAATTGAGTTACCCCAACGTACAACCCCAAAAAAAATCGTTTATTTTTCGTCTATCTCGCATCGTTCTCGAGATATGGAGCTTTTTACATTTTGGTTCACCCAGGAAAGTGAGATTTCAGGAATGTTTTGATAGGATCGTATTAAGCGTCTCAAATTGACTCCCCCCAACGTACAACCCCAAAAAAATCGTTATTTTTCGTCTATCTCGCATCGTTCTCGAGATATGGAGCTTTTTACATTTTGGTTCACCCAGGAAAGTGAGATTTCAGGAATGTTTTGATGGGATCGTATTAAGCGTCTCAAATTGAGTTACCCAACGTACAACCCCAAAAAAAATCGTTATTTTTCGTCTATCTCGCATCGTTCTCGAGATATGGAGCTTTTTACATTTTGGTTCACCCAGGAAAGTGAGATTTCAGGAATGTTTTGATGGGATCGTATTAAGCGTCTCAAATTGAGTCCCCCCAACGTACAACCCCAAAAAAATCGTTATTTTTCGTCTATCTCGCATCGTTCTCGAGATATGGAGCTTTTTACATTTTGGTTCACCCAGGAAAGTGAGATTTCAGGAATGTTTTGATAGGATCGTATTAAGCGTCTCAAATTGACTCCCCCCAACGTACAACCCCAAAAAAATCGTTATTTTTCGTCTATCTCGCATCGTTCTCGAGATATGGAGCTTTTTACATTTTGGTTCACCCAGGAAAGTGAGATTTCAGGAATGTTTTGATGGGATCGTATTAAGCGTCTCAAATTGAGTTACCCCAACGTACAACCCCAAAAAATCGTTATTTTTCGTCTATCTCGCATCGTTCTCGAGATATGGAGCTTTTTACATTTTGGTTCACCCAGGAAAGTGAGATTTCAGGAATGTTTTGATGGGATCGTATTAAGCGTCTCAAATTGAGTTACCCCAACGTACAACCCCAAAAAAATCGTTATTTTTCGTCTATCTCGCATCGTTCTCGAGATATGGAGCTTTTTACATTTTGGTTCACCCAGGAAAGTGAGATTTCAGGAATGTTTTGATGGGATCGTATTAAGCGTCTCAAATTGAGTTACCCCAAGGTACAACCCCAAAAAAATCGTTATTTTTCGTCTATCTCGCATCGTTCTCGAGATATGGAGCTTTTTACATTTTGGTTCACCCAGGAAAGTGAGATTTCAGGAATGTTTTGATGGGATCGTATTAAGCGTCTCAAATTGAGTTACCCCAACGTACAACCCCAAAAAAAATCGTTATTTTTCGTCTATCTCGCATCGTTCTCGAGATATGGAGCTTTTTACATTTTGGTTCACCCAGGAAAGTGAGATTTCAGGAATGTTTTGATGGGATCGTATTAAGCGTCTCAAATTGAGTCCCCCAACGTACAACCCCAAAAAAATCGTTATTTTTCGTCTATCTCGCATCGTTCTCGAGATATGGAGCTTTTTACATTTTGGTTCACCCAGGAAAGTGAGATTTCAGGAATGTTTTGATAGGATCGTATTAAGCGTCTCAAATTGACTCCCCCCAACGTACAACCCCAAAAAAAATCGTTATTTTTCGTCTATCTCGCATCGTTCTCGAGATATGGAGCTTTTAACATTTTGGTTCACCCAGGAAAGTGAGATTTCAGGAATGTTTTGATGGGATCGTATTAAGCGTCTCAAATTGAGTCCCCCCAACGTACAACCCCAAAAAAATCGTTATTTTTCGTCTATCTCGCATCGTTCTCGAGATATGGAGCTTTTTACATTTTGGTTCACCCAGGAAAGTGAGATTTCAGGAATGTTTTGATGGGATCGTATTAAGCGTCTCAAATTGAGTTACCCCAACGTACAACCCCAAAAAAAATCGTTATTTTTCGTCTATCTCGCATCGTTCTCGAGATATGGAGCTTTTTACATTTTGGTTCACCCAGGAAAGTGAGATTTCAGGAATGTTTTGATGGGATCGTATTAAGCGTCTCAAATTGAGTCCCCCCAACGTACAACCCCAAAAAAATCGTTATTTTTCGTCTATCTCGCATCGTTCTCGAGATATGGAGCTTTTTACATTTTGGTTCACCCAGGAAAGTGAGATTTCAGGAATGTTTTGATAGGATCGTATTAAGCGTCTCAAATTGACTCCCCCCAACGTACAACCCCAAAAAAATCGTTATTTTTCGTCTATCTCGCATCGTTCTCGAGATATGGAGCTTTTTACATTTTGGTTCACCCAGGAAAGTGAGATTTCAGGAATGTTTTGATGGGATCGTATTAAGCGTCTCAAATTGAGTCCCCCCAACGTACAACCCCAAAAAAATCGTTATTTTTCGTCTATCTCGCATCGTTCTCGAGATATGGAGCTTTTTACATTTTGGTTCACCCAGGAAAGTGAGATTTCAGGAATGTTTTGATAGGATCGTATTAAGCGTCTCAAATTGACTCCCCCCAACGTACAACCCCAAAAAAATCGTTATTTTTCGTCTATCTCGCATCGTTCTCGAGATATGGAGCTTTTAACATTTTGGTTCACCCAGGAAAGTGAGATTTCAGGAATGTTTTGATGGGATCGTATTAAGCGTCTCAAATTGAGTCCCCCCAACGTACAACCCCAAAAAAATCGTTATTTTTCGTCTATCTCGCATCGTTCTCGAGATATGGAGCTTTTTACATTTTGGTTCACCCAGGAAAGTGAGATTTCAGGAATGTTTTGATGGGATCGTATTAAGCGTCTCAAATTGAGTTACCCCAACGTACAACCCCAAAAAAAATCGTTATTTTTCGTCTATCTCGCATCGTTCTCGAGATATGGAGCTTTTTACATTTTGGTTCACCCAGGAAAGTGAGATTTCAGGAATGTTTTGATGGGATCGTATTAAGCGTCTCAAATTGAGTCCCCCAACGTACAACCCCAAAAAAATCGTTATTTTTCGTCTATCTCGCATCGTTCTCGAGATATGAAGCTTTTTACATTTTGGTTCACCCAGGAAAGTGAGATTTCAGGAATGTTTTGATAGGATCGTATTAAGCGTCTCAAATTGACTCCCCCCAACGTACAACCCAAAAAAAATCGTTATTTTTCGTCTATCTCGCATCGTTCTCGAGATATGGAGCTTTTAACATTTTGGTTCACCCAGGAAAGTGAGATTTCAGGAATGTTTTGATGGGATCGTATTAAGCGTCTCAAATTGAGTCCCCCCAACGTACAACCCCAAAAAAATCGTTATTTTTCGTCTATCTCGCATCGTTCTCGAGATATGGAGCTTTTTACATTTTGGTTCACCCAGGAAAGTGAGATTTCAGGAATGTTTTGATGGGATCGTATTAAGCGTCTCAAATTGAGTTACCCCAACGTACAACCCCAAAAAAAATCGTTATTTTTCGTCTATCTCGCATCGTTCTCGAGATATGGAGCTTTTTACATTTTGGTTCACCCAGGAAAGTGAGATTTCAGGAATGTTTTGATGGGATCGTATTAAGCGTCTCAAATTGAGTCCCCCCAACGTACAACCCCAAAAAAATCGTTTATTTTTCGTCTATCTCGCATCGTTCTCGAGATATGGAGCTTTTTACATTTTGGTTCACCCAGGAAAGTGAGATTTCAGGAATGTTTTGATGGGATCGTATTAAGCGTCTCAAATTGAGTTACCCCAACGTACAACCCCAAAAAAATCGTTATTTTTCGTCTATCTCGCATCGTTCTCGAGATATGGAGCTTTTTACATTTTGGTTCACCCAGGAAAGTGAGATTTCAGGAATGTTTTGATGGGATCGTATTAAGCGTCTCAAATTGAGTTACCCCAACGTACAACCCCAAAAAAATCGTTATTTTTCGTCTATCTCGCATCGTTCTCGAGATATGGAGCTTTTTACATTTTGGTTCACCCAGGAAAGTGAGATTTCAGGAATGTTTTGATGGGATCGTATTAAGCGTCTCAAATTGAGTTACCCCAACGTACAACCCCAAAAAAATCGTTATTTTTCGTCTATCTCGCATCGTTCTCGAGATATGGAGCTTTTTACATTTTGGTTCACCCAGGAAAGTGAGATTTCAGGAATGTTTTGATGGGATCGTATTAAGCGTCTCAAATTGAGTTACCCCAACGTACAACCCCAAAAAAAATCGTTATTTTTCGTCTATCTCGCATCGTTCTCGAGATATGGAGCTTTTTACATTTTGGTTCACCCAGGAAAGTGAGATTTCAGGAATGTTTTGATGGGATCGTATTAAGCGTCTCAAATTGAGTCCCCCCAACGTACAACCCCAAAAAAATCGTTATTTTTCGTCTATCTCGCATCGTTCTCGAGATATGGAGCTTTTTACATTTTGGTTCACCCAGGAAAGTGAGATTTCAGGAATGTTTTGATAGGATCGTATTAAGCGTCTCAAATTGACTCCCCCCAACGTACAACCCCAAAAAAATCGTTATTTTTCGTCTATCTCGCATCGTTCTCGAGATATGGAGCTTTTAACATTTTGGTTCACCCAGGAAAGTGAGATTTCAGGAATGTTTTGATGGGATCGTATTAAGCGTCTCAAATTGAGTCCCCCCAACGTACAACCCCAAAAAAATCGTTATTTTTCGTCTATCTCGCATCGTTCTCGAGATATGGAGCTTTTTACATTTTGGTTCACCCAGGAAAGTGAGATTTCAGGAATGTTTTGATGGGATCGTATTAAGCGTCTCAAATTGAGTTACCCCAACGTACAACCCCAAAAAAATCGTTATTTTCGTCTATCTCGCATCGTTCTCGAGATATGGAGCTTTTTACATTTTGGTTCACCCAGGAAAGTGAGATTTCAGGAATGTTTTGATGGGATCGTATTAAGCGTCTCAAATTGAGTCCCCCCAACGTACAACCCCAAAAAAATCGTTATTTTTCGTCTATCTCGCATCGTTCTCGAGATATGGAGCTTTTTACATTTTGGTTCACCCAGGAAAGTGAGATTTCAGGAATGTTTTGATGGGATCGTATTAAGCGTCTCAAATGAGTCCCCCCAATGTACAACCCCAAAAAAATCGTTATTTTTCGTCTATCTCGCATCGTTCTCGAGATATGGAGCTTTTTACATTTTGGTTCACCCAGGAAAGTGAGATTTCAGGAATGTTTTGATGGGATCGTATTAAGCGTCTCAAATTGAGTTACCCCAACGTACAACCGCAAAAAAATCGTTATTTTTCGTCTATCTCGCATCGTTCTCGAGATATGGAGCTTTTTACATTTTTGGTTCACCCAGGAAAGTGAGATTTCAGGAATGTTTTGATGGGATCGTATTAAGTGTCTCAAATTGAGTCCCCCCATCGTACAACCCCAAAAAAATCGTTATTTTTCGTCTATCTCGCATCGTTCTCGAGATATGGAGCTTTTTACATTTTGGTTCACCCAGGAAAGTGAGATTTCAGGAATGTTTTGATGGGATCGTATTAAGCGTCTCAAATTGAGTTACCCCAACGTACAACCCCAAAAAAATCGTTATTTTTCGTCTATCTCGCATCGTTCTCGAGATATGGAGCTTTTTACATTTTGGTTCACCCAGGAAAGTGAGATTTCAGGAATGTTTTGATGGGATCGTATTAAGCGTCTCAAATTGAGTCCCCATCGAACAACCCCAAAAAAAATCGTTATTTTTCGTCTATCTCGCATCGTTCTCGAGATATGGAGCTTTTTACATTTTGGTTCACCCAGGAACGTAAGATTTCAGTAATGTTTTAATGGGATCGTATTAAGCGTCTCAAATTGAGTTACCCCAACGTACAACCCCAAAAAAATCGTTATTTTTCGTCTATCTCGCATCGTTCTCGAGATATGGAGCTTTTTACATTTTGGTTCACCCAGGAAAGTGAGATTTCAGGAATGTTTTGATGGGATCGTATTAAGCGTCTCAAATTGAGTCCCCCCAACGTACAACCCCAAAAAAATCGTTATTTTTCGTCTATCTCGCATCGTTCTCGAGATATGGAGCTTTTTACATTTTGGTTCACCCAGGAAAGTAAGATTTCAGGAATGTTTTAATGGGATCGTATTAAGCGTCTCAAATTGAGTTACCCCAACGTACAACCAAAAAAAAATCGTTATTTTTCGTCTATCTCGCATCGTTCTCGAGATATGGAGCTTTTTACATTTTGGTTCACCCAGGAAAGTGAGATTTCAGGAATGTTTTGATGGGATCGTATTAAGCGTCTCAATATGAGTCCTCCCATCGTACAACCCCAAAAAAATCGTTATTTTTCGTCTATCTCGCATCGTTCTCGAGATATGGAGCTTTTTACATTTTGGTTCACCCAGGAAAGTGAGATTTCAGGAATGTTTTGATGGGATCGTATTAAGCGTCTCAAATTGAGTCCCCCCAACGTACAACCCAAAAAAATCGTTATTTTTCGTCTATCTCGCATCGTTCTCGAGATATGGAGCTTTTTACATTTTGGTTCACCCAGGAAAGTGAGATTTCAGGAATGTTTTGATGGGATCGTATTAAGCGTCTCAAATTGAGTCCCCCCAACGTACAACCCCAAAAAAATCGTTATTTTTCGTCTATCTCGCATCGTTCTCGAGATATGGAGCTTTTTACATTTTGGTTCACCCAGGAAAGTGAGATTTCAGGAATGTTTTGATGGGATCGTATTAAGCGTCTCAAATTGAGTCCCCCCAACGTACAACCCCAAAAAAATCGTTATTTTTCGTCTATCTCGCATCGTTCTCGAGATATGGAGCTTTTTACATTTTGGTTCACCCAGGAACGTAAGATTTCAGGAATATTTTAATGGGATCGTATTAAGCGTCTCAAGTTGAGTTACCCCAACGTACAACCCCAAAAAAATCGTTATTTTTCGTCTATCTCGCATCGTTCTCGAGATATGGAGCTTTTTACATTTTGGTTCACCCAGGAAAGTGAGATTTCAGGAATGTTTTGATGGGATCGTATTAAGCGTCTCAAATTGAGTTATTCCAACGTACAACCCCAAAAAAATCGTTATTTTTCGTCTATCTCGCATCGTTCTCGAGATATGGAGCTTTTTACATTTTGGTTCACCCAGGAAAGTGAGATTTCAGGAATGTTTTGATGGATCGTATTAAGCGTCTCAAATTGAGTCCCCCCAACGTACAACCCCAAAAAAATCGTTATTTTTCGTCTATCTCGCATCGTTCTCGAGATATGGAGCTTTTTACATTTTGGTTCACCCAGGAAAGTGAGATTTCAGGAATGTTTTGATGGGATCGTATTAAGCGTCTCAAATTGAGTCCCCCCAACGTACAACCACAAAAAAATCGTTATTTTTCGTCTATCTCGCATCGTTCTCGAGATATGGAGCTTTTTACATTTTGGTTCACCCAGGAAAGTGAGATTTCAGGAATGTTTTGATGGGATCGTATTAAGCGTCTCAAATTGAGTCCCCCCAACGTACAACCCCAAAAAAATCGTTATTTTTCGTCTATCTCGCATCGTTCTCGAGATATGGAGCTTTTTACATTTTGGTTCACCCAGGAAAGTGAGATTTCAGGAATGTTTTGATGGGATCGTATTAAGCGTCTCAAATTGAGTCCCCCCAACGTACAACCACAAAAAAATCGTTATTTTTCGTCTATCTCGCATCGTTCTCGAGATATGGAGCTTTTTACATTTTGGTTCACCCAGGAAAGTGAGATTTCAGGAATGTTTTGATAGGATCGTATTAAGCGTCTCAAATTGAGTTACCCCAACGTACAACCCCAAAAAAATCGTTATTTTTCGTCTATCTCGCATCGTTCTCGAGATATGGAGCTTTTTACATTTTGGTTCACCCAGGAAAGTGAGATTTCAGGAATGTTTTGATGGGATCGTATTAAGCGTCTCAAATTGAGTCCCCCCAACGTACAACCCCAAAAAAATCGTTATTTTTCGTCTATCTCGCATCGTTCTCGAGATATGGGGCTTTTTACATTTTGGTTCACCCAGGAAAGTGAGATTTCAGGAATGTTTTGATGGGATCGTATTAAGCGTCTCAAATTGAGTCCCCCAACGTACAACCACAAAAAATCGTTATTTTTCGTCTATCTCGCATCGTTCTCGAGATATTTAGCTTTTTACATTTTGGTTCACCCAGGAACGTAAGATTTCAGGAATGTTTTGATGGGATCGTATTAAGCGTCTCAAATTGAGTTACCCCAATGTACAACCAAAAAGTTATTTTTCGTCTATCTCGCATCGTTCTCGAGATATGGAGCTTTTTACATTTTGGTTCACCCAGGAAAGTGAGATTTCAGGAATGTTTTGATGGGATCGTATTAAGCGTCTCAAATTGAGTTACCCCCAATGTACAACCCCAAAAAAATCGTTTATTTTTCGTCTATCTCGCATCGTTCTCGAGATATGGAGCTTTTTACATTTTGGTTCACCCAGGAAAGTGAGATTTCAGGAATGTTTTGATGGGATCGTATTAAGCGTCTCAAATTGAGTCCCCCCAACGTACAACCCCAAAAAAATCGTTATTTTTCGTCTATCTCGCATCGTTCTCGAGATATGGAGCTTTTTACATTTTGGTTCACCCAGGAAAGTGAGATTTCAGGAATGTTTTGATGGGATCGTATTAAGCGTCTCAAATTGAGTTACCCCAACGTACAACCACAAGAAAATCGTTATTTTTCGTCTATCTCGCATCGTTCTCGAGATATGGAGCTTTTTACATTTTGGTTCACCCAGGAAAGTGAGATTTCAGGAATGTTTTGATGGGATCGTATTAAGCGTCTCAAATTGAGTCCCCCCAATGTACAACCCCAAAAAATCGTTATTTTTCGTCTATCTCGCATCGTTCTCGAGATATGGAGCTTTTTACATTTTGGTTCACCCAGGAAAGTGAGATTTCAGGAATGTTTTGATGGGATCGTATTAAGCGTCTCAAATTGAGTCCCCCCAACGTACAACCGCAAAAAAATCGTTATTTTTCGTCTATCTCGCATCGTTCTCGAGATATGGAGCTTTTTACATTTTGGTTCACCCAGGAAAGTGAGATTTCAGGAATGTTTTGATGGGATCGTATTAAGTGTCTCAAATTGAGTCCCCCCATCGTACAACCCCAAAAAAATCGTTATTTTTCGTCTATCTCGCATCGTTCTCGAGATATGGAGCTTTTTACATTTTGGTTCACCCAGGAAAGTGAGATTTCAGGAATGTTTTAATGGGATCGTATTAAGCGTCTCAAATTGAGTTACCCCAACGTACAACCATAAAAAAATCGTTATTTTTCGTCTATCTCGCATCGTTCTCGAGATATGGAGCTTTTTACATTTTGGTTCACCCAGGAAAGTGAGATTTCAGGAATGTTTTGATGGGATCGTATTAAGCGTCTCAAATTGAGTCCCCCCAACGTACAACCCCAAAAAAATCGTTATTTTTCGTCTATCTCGCATCGTTCTCGAGATATGGAGCTTTTTACATTTTGGTTCACCCAGGAAAGTGAGATTTCAGGAATGTTTTGATAGGATCGTATTAAGCGTCTCAAATTGAGTTACCCAAACTTACAACCCCAAAAAAATCGTTATTTTTCGTCTATCTCGCATCGTTCTCGAGATATGGAGCTTTTTACATTTTGGTTCACCCAGGAAAGTGAGATTTCAGGAATGTTTTGATAGGATCGTATTAAGCGTCTCAAATTGAGTTACCCCAACGTACAACTCCAAAAAAATCGTTATTTTTCGTCTATCTCGCATCGTTCTCGAGATATGGAGCTTTTTACATTTTGGTTCACCCAGGAAAGTGAGATTTCAGGAATGTTTTGATGGGATCGTATTAAGCGTCTCAAATTGAGTCCCCCCAACGTACAACCACAAAAAAATCGTTATTTTTCGTCTATCTCGCATCGTTCTCGAGATATGGAGCTTTTTACATTTTGGTTCACCCAGGAAAGTGAGATTTCAGGAATGTTTTGATGGGATCGTATTAAGCGTCTCAAATTGAGTTACCCCAACGTACAACCTCAAAAAAATCGTTATTTTTCGTCTATCTCGCATCGTTCTCGAGATATGGAGCTTTTTACATTTCGGTTCACCCAGGAAAGTGAGATTTCAGGAATGTTTTGATGGGATCGTATTAAGCGTCTCAAATTGAGTCCCCCCAACGTACAACCCCAAAAAAATCGTTATTTTTCGTCTATCTCGCATCGTTCTCGAGATATGGAGCTTTTTACATTTTGGTTCACCCAGGAAAGTGAGATTTCAGGAATGTTTTGATGGGATCGTATTAAGCGTCTCAAATTGAGTCCCCCATCGTACAACCCCAAAAAAATCGTTATTTTTCGTCTATCTCGCATCGTTCTCGAGATATGGAGCTTTTTACATTTTGGTTCACCCAGGAACGTAAGATTTCAGTAATGTTTTAATGGGATCGTATTAAGCGTCTCAAATTGAGTTACCCCAACGTACAACCCCAAAAAAATCGTTATTTTTCGTCTATCTCGCATCGTTCTCGAGATATGGAGCTTTTTACATTTTGGTTCACCCAGGAAAGTGAGATTTCAGGAATGTTTTGATGGGATCGTATTAAGCGTCTCAAATTGAGTCCCCCCAACGTACAACCCCAAAAAAATCGTTATTTTTCGTCTATCTCGCATCGTTCTCGAGATATGGAGCTTTTTACATTTTGGTTCACCCAGGAAAGTAAGATTTCAGGAATGTTTTAATGGGATCGTATTAAGCGTCTCAAATTGAGTTACCCCAACGTACAACCAAAAAAAAATCGTTATTTTTCGTCTATCTCGCATCGTTCTCGAAATATGGAGCTTTTTACATTTTGGTTCACCCAGGAAAGTGAGATTTCAGGAATGTTTTGATGGGATCGTATTAAGCGTCTCATATGAGTCCTCCCATCGTACAACCCCAAAAAAATCGTTATTTTTCGTCTATCTCGCATCGTTCTCGAGATATGGAGCTTTTTACATTTTGGTTCACCCAGGAAAGTGAGATTTCAGGAATGTTTTGATGGGATCGTATTAAGCGTCTCAAATTGAGTCCCCCCAACGTACAACCCCAAAAAAATCGTTATTTTTCGTCTATCTCGCATCGTTCTCGAGATATGGAGCTTTTTACATTTTGGTTCACCCAGGAAAGTGAGATTTCAGGAATGTTTTGATGGGATCGTATTAAGCGTCTCAAATTGAGTCCCCCCAACGTACAACCCCAAAAAAATCGTTATTTTTCGTCTATCTCGCATCGTTCTCGAGATATTGAGCTTTTTACATTTTGGTTCACCCAGGAAAGTGAGATTTCAGGAATGTTTTGATGGGATCGTATTAAGCGTCTCAAATTGAGTCCCCCCAACGTACAACCCCAAAAAAATCGTTATTTTTCGTCTATCTCGCATCGTTCTCGAGATATGGAGCTTTTTACATTTTGGTTCACCCAGGAACGTAAGATTTCAGGAATATTTTAATGGGATCGTATTAAGCGTCTCAAATTGAGTTACCCCAACGTACAACCCAAAAAAAATCGTTATTTTTCGTCTATCTCGCATCGTTCTCGAGATATGGAGCTTTTTACATTTTGGTTCACCCAGGAAAGTGAGATTTCAGGAATGTTTTGATGGGATCGTATTAAGTGTCTCAAATTGAGTCCCCCCATCGTACAACCCCAAAAAAATCGTTATTTTTCGTCTATCTCGCATCGTTCTCGAGATATGGAGCTTTTTACATTTTGGTTCACCCAGGAAAGTGAGATTTCAGGAATGTTTTAATGGGATCGTATTAAGCGTCTCAAATTGAGTTACCCCAACGTACAACCATAAAAAAATCGTTATTTTTCGTCTATCTCGCATCGTTCTCGAGATATGGAGCTTTTTACATTTTGGTTCACCCAGGAAAGTGAGATTTCAGGAATGTTTTGATGGGATCGTATTAAGTGTCTCAAATTGAGTCCCCCCATCGTACAACCCCAAAAAAATCGTTATTTTTCGTCTATCTCGCATCGTTCTCGAGATATGGAGCTTTTTACATTTTGGTTCACCCAGGAAAGTGAGATTTCAGGAATGTTTTAATGGGATCGTATTAAGCGTCTCAAATTGAGTTACCCCAACGTACAACCATAAAAAAATCGTTATTTTTCGTCTATCTCGCATCGTTCTCGAGATATGGAGCTTTTTACATTTTGGTTCACCCAGGAAAGTGAGATTTCAGGAATGTTTTGATAGGATCGTATTAAGCGTCTCAAATTGAGTTACCCAAACTTACAACCCCAAAAAAATCGTTATTTTTCGTCTATCTCGCATCGTTCTCGAGATATGGAGCTTTTTACATTTTGGTTCACCCAGGAAAGTGAGATTTCAGGAATGTTTTGATAGGATCGTATTAAGCGTCTCAAATTGAGTTACCCCAACGTACAACTCCAAAAAAATCGTTATTTTTCGTCTATCTCGCATCGTTCTCGAGATATGGAGCTTTTTACATTTTGGTTCACCCAGGAAAGTGAGATTTCAGGAATGTTTTGATGGGATCGTATTAAGCGTCTCAAATTGAGTCCCCCCAACGTACAACCACAAAAAAATCGTTATTTTTCGTCTATCTCGCATCGTTCTCGAGATATGGAGCTTTTTACATTTTGGTTCACCCAGGAAAGTGAGATTTCAGGAATGTTTTGATGGGATCGTATTAAGCGTCTCAAATTGAGTTACCCCAAAGTACAACCTCAAAAAAATCGTTATTTTTCGTCTATCTCGCATCGTTCTCGAGATATGGAGCTTTTTACATTTCGGTTCACCCAGGAAAGTGAGATTTCAGGAATGTTTTGATGGGATCGTATTAAGCGTCTCAAATTGAGTCCCCCCAACGTACAACCCCAAAAAAAATCGTTATTTTTCGTCTATCTCGCATCGTTCTCGAGATATGGAGCTTTTTACATTTTGGTTCACCCAGGAAAGTGAGATTTCAGGAATGTTTTGATGGGATCGTATTAAGCGTCTCAAATTGAGTCCCCCCATCGTACAACCCCAAAAAAATCGTTATTTTTCGTCTATCTCGCATCGTTCTCGAGATATGGAGCTTTTTACATTTTGGTTCACCCAGGAACGTAAGATTTCAGTAATGTTTTAATGGGATTGTATTAAGCGTCTCAAATTGAGTTACCCCAACGTACAACCCCAAAAAAATCGTTTATTTTTCGTCTATCTCGCATCGTTCTCGAGATATGGAGCTTTTTACATTTTGGTTCACCCAGGAAAGTAAGATTTCAGGAATGTTTTAATGGGATCGTATTAAGCGTCTCAAATTGAGTTACCCCAACGTACAACCAAAAAAAAATCGTTATTTTTCGTCTATCTCGCATCGTTCTCGAGATATGGAGCTTTTTACATTTTGGTTCACCCAGGAAAGTGAGATTTCAGGAATGTTTTGATGGGATCGTATTAAGCGTCTCAATATGAGTCCTCCCATCGTACAACCCCAAAAAAATCGTTATTTTTCGTCTATCTCGCATCGTTCTCGAGATATGGAGCTTTTTACATTTTGGTTCACCCAGGAAAGTGAGATTTCAGGAATGTTTTGATGGGATCGTATTAAGCGTCTCAAATTGAGTCCCCCAACGTACAACCCCAAAAAAAATCGTTATTTTTCGTCTATCTCGCATCGTTCTCGAGATATGGAGCTTTTTACATTTTGGTTCACCCAGGAAAGTGAGATTTCAGGAATGTTTTGATGGGATCGTATTAAGCGTCTCAAATTGAGTCCCCCCAACGTACAACCCCAAAAAAATCGTTATTTTTCGTCTATCTCGCATCGTTCTCGAGATATGGAGCTTTTTACATTTTGGTTCACCCAGGAAAGTGAGATTTCAGGAATGTTTTGATGGGATCGTATTAAGCGTCTCAAATTGAGTCCCCCCAACGTACAACCCCAAAAAAATCGTTATTTTTCGTCTATCTCGCATCGTTCTCGAGATATGGAGCTTTTTACATTTTGGTTCACCCAGGAACGTAAGATTTCAGGAATATTTTAATGGGATCGTATTAAGCGTCTCAAATTGAGTTACCCCAACGTACAACCCCAAAAAAATCGTTATTTTTCGTCTATCTCGCATCGTTCTCGAGATATGGAGCTTTTTACATTTTGGTTCACCCAGGAAAGTGAGATTTCAGGAATGTTTTGATGGGATCGTATTAAGCGTCTCAAATTGAGTTATTCCAACGTACAACCCCAAAAAAATCGTTATTTTTCGTCTATCTCGCATCGTTCTCGAGATATGGAGCTTTTTACATTTGGTTCACCCAGGAAAGTGAGATTTCAGGAATGTTTTGATGGGATCGTATTAAGCGTCTCAAATTGAGTCCCCCCAACGTACAACCCCAAAAAAATCGTTATTTTTCGTCTATCTCGCATCGTTCTCGAGATATGGAGCTTTTTACATTTTGGTTCACCCAGGAAAGTGAGATTTCAGGAATGTTTTGATAGGATCGTATTAAGCGTCTCAAATTGAGTTACCCAAACGTACAACCCAAAAAAATCGTTATTTTTCGTCTATCTCGCATCGTTCTCGAGATATGGAGCTTTTTACATTTTGGTTCACCCAGGAAAGTGAGATTTCAGGAATGTTTTGATAGGATCGTATTAAGCGTCTCAAATTGAGTTACCCCAACGTACAACCCCAAAAAAATCGTTATTTTTCGTCTATCTCGCATCGTTCTCGAGATATGGAGCTTTTTACATTTTGGTTCACCCAGGAAAGTGAGATTTCAGGAATGTTTGATGGGATCGTATTAAGCGTCTCAAATTGAGTCCCCCCCAACGTACAAACCCAAAAAAATCGTTATTTTTCGTCTATCTCGCATCGTTCTCGAGATATGGGGCTTTTTACATTTTGGTTCACCCAGGAAAGTGAGATTTCAGGAATGTTTTGATGGGATCGTATTAAGCGTCTCAAATTGAGTCCCCCCAACGTACAACCCCAAAAAAATCGTTATTTTTCGTCTATCTCGCATCGTTCTCGAGATATGGAGCTTTTTACATTTTGGTTCACCCAGGAAAGTGAGATTTCAGGAATGTTTTGATGGGATCGTATTAAGCGTCTCAAATTGAGTTACCCCAACGTACAACCCCAAAAAAATCGTTATTTTTCGTCTATCTCGCATCGTTCTCGAGATATGGAGCTTTTTACGTTTTGGTTCACCCAGGAAAGTGAGATTTCAGGAATGTTTTGATAGGATTGTATTAAGCGTCTCAAATTAACTTACCCCAACGTACAACCGCAAAAAAATCGTTATTTTTCGTCTATCTCGCATCGTTCTCGAGATATGGAGCTTTTTACATTTTGGTTCACCCAGGAAAGTGAGATTTCAGGAATGTTTTGATGGGATCGTATTAAGCGTCTCAAATTGAGTCCCCCCAACGTACAACCCCAAAAAAATCGTTATTTTTCGTCTATCTCGCATCGTTCTCGAGATATGGAGCTTTTTACATTTTGGTTCACCCAGGAAAGTGAGATTTCAGGAATGTTTTGATGGGATCGTATTAAGCGTCTCAAATTGAGTTACCCCAACGTACAACCCCAAAAAAAATCGTTATTTTTCGTCTATCTCGCATCGTTCTCGAGATATGGAGCTTTTTAAATTTTGGTTCACCCAGGAAAGTGAGATTTCAGGAATGTTTTGATAGGATCGTATTAAGCGTCTCAAATTGAGTCCCCCCAACGTACAACCCCAAAAAAATCGTTATTTTTCGTCTATCTCGCATCGTTCTCGAGATATGGAGCTTTTTACATTTTGGTTCACCCAGGAACGTAAGATTTCAGGAATGTTTTGATGGGATCGTATTAAGCGTCTCAAATTGAGTTACCCCAACGTACAACCCCAAAAAAATCGTTATTTTTCGTCTATCTCGCATCGTTCTCGAGATATGGAGCTTTTTACATTTTGGTTCACCCAGGAAAGTGAGATTTCAGGAATGTTTTGATAGGATCGTATTAAGCGTCTCAAATTGAGTCCCCCCAAAGTACAACATTTAAGTTTTTACATTTTAGTTTTACATTTTGGTTCACCCAGGAAAGTGAGATTTCAGGAATGTTTTGATGGGATCGTATTAAGCGTCTCAAATTGAGTTACCCCAACGTACAACCCCAAAAAAATCGTTATTTTTCGTCTATCTCGCATCGTTCTCGAGATATGGAGCTTTTTACATTTTGGTTCACCCAGGAAAGTGAGATTTCAGGAATGTTTTGATGGGATCGTATTAAGCGTCTCAAATTGAGTCCCCCAACGTACAACCCCAAAAAAATCGTTATTTTTCGTCTATCTCGCATCGTTCTCGAGATATGGAGCTTTTTACATTTTGGTTCACCCAGGAACGTAAGATTTCAGGAATGTTTTGATGGGATCGTATTAAGCGTCTCAAATTGAGTTACCCCAACGTACAACCCCAAAAAAATCGTTATTTTTCGTCTATCTCGCATCGTTCTCGAGATATGGAGCTTTTTACATTTTGGTTCACCCAGGAAAGTGAGATTTCAGGAATGTTTTGATAGGATCGTATTAAGCGTCTCAAATTGAGTCCCCCCAAAGTACAACATTTAAGTTTTTACATTTTAGTTTTACATTTTGGTTCACCCAGGAAAGTGAGATTTCAGGAATGTTTTGATGGGATCGTATTAAGCGTCTCAAATTGAGTTACCCCAACGTACAACCCCAAAAAAATCGTTATTTTTCGTCTATCTCGCATCGTTCTCGAGATATGGAGCTTTTTACATTTTGGTTCACCCAGGAAAGTGAGATTTCAGGAATGTTTTGATGGGATCGTATTAAGCGTCTCAAATTGAGTCCCCCCAACATAAAACCCCAAAAAAATCGTTATTTTTCGTCTATCTCGCATCGTTCTCGAGATATGGAGCTTTTTACATTTTGGTTCACCCAGGAAAGTGAGATTTCAGGAATGTTTTGATGGGATCGTATTAAGCGTCTCAAATTGAGTCCCCCCAACGTACAACTCCAAAAAAATCGTTATTTTTCGTCTATCTCGCATCGTTCTCGAGATATGGAGCTTTTTACATTTTGGTTCACCCAGGAAAGTGAGATTTCAGGAATGTTTTGATAGGATCGTATTAAGCGTCTCAAATTGAGTTACCCCAACGTACAACCCCAAAAAAATCGTTATTTTTCGTCTATCTCGCATCGTTCTCGAGATATGGAGCTTTTTACATTTTGGTTCACCCAGGAAAGTGAGATTTCAGGAATGTTTTGATGGGATCGTATTAAGCGTCTCAAATTGAGTCCCCCCAACGTACAACCCAAAAAAAATCGTTATTTTTCGTCTATCTCGCATCGTTCTCGAGATATGGAGCTTTTTACATTTTGGTTCACCCAGGAAAGTGAGATTTCAGGAATGTTTTGATGGGATCGTATTAAGCGTCTCAAATTGACTTACCCCAACGTACAACCCCAAAAAAATCGTTATTTTTCGTCTATCTCGCATCGTTCTCGAGATATGGAGCTTTTTACATTTTGGTTCACCCAGGAAAGTGAGATTTCAGGAATGTTTTGATGGGATCGTATTAAGCGTCTCAAATTGAGTTACCCCAACGTACAACCCCAAAAAAATCGTTATTTTTCGTCTATCTCGCATCGTTCTCGAGATATGGAGCTTTTTACGTTTTGGTTCACCCAGGAAAGTGAGATTTCAGGAATGTTTTGATGGGATCGTATTAAGCGTCTCAAATTGAGTCCCCCCAACGTACAACCCCAAAAAAATCGTTATTTTTCGTCTATCTCGCATCGTTCTCGAGATATGGAGCTTTTTACATTTTGGTTCACCCAGGAAAGTGAGATTTCAGGAATGTTGTGATGGGATCGTATTAAGCGTCTGAAATTGAGTTACCCCAAAGTACAACCCCCAAAAAATCGTTATTTTTCGTCTATCTCGCATCGTTCTCGAGATATGGAGCTTTTCACATTTTGGTTCACCCAGGAAAGTGAGATTTCAGGAATGTTTTGATGGGATCGTATGAAGCGTCTCAAATGGAGTCACCCCACCGTACAACCCCAAAAAAATCGTTATTTTTCGTCTATCTCGCATCGTTCTCGAGATATGGAGCTTTTTACATTTTGGTTCACCCAGGAAAGTGAGATTTCAGGAATGTTTTGATGGGATCGTATTAAGCGTCTCAAATTGAGTTACCCCAACGTACAACCCCAAAAAAATCGTTATTTTTCGTCTATCTCGCATCGTTCTCGAGATATGGAGCTTTTTACATTTTGGTTCACCCAGGAAAGTGAGATTTCAGGAATGTTTTGATGGGATCGTATTAAGCGTCTCAAATTGAGTCCCCCCAACGTACAACCCCAAAAAAATCGTTATTTTTCGTCTATCTCGCATCGTTCTCGAGATATGGAGCTTTTTACATTTTGGTTCACCCAGGAAAGTGAGATTTCAGGAATGTTTTAATGGGATCGTATTAAGCGTCTCAAATTGAGTTACCCCAACGTACAACCCAAAAAAAATCGTTATTTTTCGTCTATCTCGCATCGTTCTCGAGATATGGAGCTTTTTACATTTTGGTTCACCCAGGAAAGTGAGATTTCAGGAATGTTTTGATGGGATCGTATTAAGCGTCTCAAATTGAGTCCCCCCAACGAACAACCCCAAAAAAATCGTTATTTTTCGTCTATCTCGCATCGTTCTCGAGATATGGAGCTTTTTACATTTTGGTTCACCCAGGAAAGTGAGATTTCAGGAATGTTTTGATGGGATCGTATTAAGCGTCTCAAATTGAGTTACCCCAACGTACAACCCCCAAAAAATCGTTATTTTTCGTCTATCTCGCATCGTTCTCGAGATATGGAGCTTTTTACATTTTGGTTCACCCAGGAAAGTGAGATTTCAGGAATGTTTTGATGGGATCGTATTAAGCGTCTCAAATTGAGTCCCCCCATCGTACAACCCCAAAAAAATCGTTATTTTTCGTCTATCTCGCATCGTTCTCGAGATATGGAGCTTTTTACATTTTGGTTCACCCAGGAAAGTGAGATTTCAGGAATGTTTTGATGGGATCGTATTAAGCGTCTCAAATTGAGTCTCCCCAACGTACAACCCCAAAAAAATCGTTATTTTTCGTCTATCTCGCATCGTTCTCGAGATATGGAGCTTTTTACGTTTTGGTTCACCCAGCAAAGTGAGATTTCAGGAATGTTTTGATGGGATCGTATTAAGCGTCTCAAATTGAGTCCCCCCAACGTACAACCCCAAAAAAATCGTTATTTTTCGTCTATCTCGCATCGTTCTCGAGATATGGAGCTTTTTACATTTTGGTTCACCCAGGAAAGTGAGATTTCAGGAATGTTTTGATAGGATCGTATTAAGCGTCTCAAATTGAGTTACCCCAACGTACAACTCAAAAAAAATCGTTATTTTTCGTCTATCTCGCATCGTTCTCGAGATATGGAGCTTTTTACATTTTGGTTCACCCAGGAAAGTGAGATTTCAGGAATGTTTTGATGGGATCGTATTAAGCGTCTCAAATTGAGTTACCCCAACGTACAACCCCAAAAAAATCGTTATTTTTCGTCTATCTCGCATCGTTCTCGAGATATGGAGCTTTTTACATTTTGGTTCACCCAGGAAAGTGAGATTTCAGGAATGTTTTGATGGGATCGTATTAAGCGTCTCAAATTGAGTCCCCCCAACGTACAACCCCAAAAAAATCGTTATTTTTCGTCTATCTCGCATCGTTCTCGAGATATGGAGCTTTTTACATTTTGGTTCACCCAGGAAAGTGAGATTTCAGGAATGTTTTGATGGGATCGTATTAAGCGTCTCAAATTGAGTTCCCCCAACAAACAACCCCAAAAAAATCGTTATTTTTCGTCTATCTCGCATCGTTCTCGAGATATGGAGCTTTTTACATTTTGGTTCACCCAGGAACGTAAGATTTCAGGAATGTTTTGATGGGATCGTATTAAGCGTCTCAAATTGAGTCCCCCATAGTACAACCCCAAAAAAATCGTTATTTTTCGTCTATCTCGCATCGTTCTCGAGATATGGAGCTTTTTACATTTTGGTTCACCCAGGAAAGTGAGATTTCAGGAATGTTTTGATGGGATCGTATTAAGCGTCTCAAATTGAGTCCCCCCAACGTACAACCCCAAAAAAATCGTTATTTTTCGTCTATCTCGCATCGTTCTCGAGATATGGAGCTTTTTACATTTTGGTTCACCCAGGAAAGTGAGATTTCAGGAATGTTTTGATAGGATCGTATTAAGCGTCTCAAATTGAGTTACCCCAACGTACAACCTCAAAAAAATCGTTATTTTTCGTCTATCTCGCATCGTTCTCGAGATATGGAGCTTTTTACATTTTGGTTCACCCAGGAAAGTGAGATTTCAGGAATGTTTTGATGGGATCGTATTAAGCGTCTCAAATTGAGTCCCCCCAACGAAGAACCCCAAAAAAATCGTTATTTTTCGTCTATCTCGCATCGTTCTCGAGATATGGAGCTTTTTACATTTTGGTTCACCCAGGAAAGTGAGATTTCAGGAATGTTTTGATGGGATCGTATTAAGCGTCTCAAATTGACTTACCCCAACGTACAACCCCAAAAAAATCGTTATTTTTCGTCTATCTCGCATCGTTCTCGAGATATGGAGCTTTTTACATTTTGGTTCACCCAGGAAAGTGAGATTTCAGGAATGTTTTGATGGGATCGTATTAAGCGTCTCAAATTGAGTCCCCCCACCGTACAACCCCAAAAAAATCGTTATTTTTCGTCTATCTCGCATCGTTCTCGAGATATGGAGCTTTTTACATTTTGGTTCACCCAGGAAAGTGAGATTTCAGGAATGTTTTGATGGGATCGTATTAAGCGTCTCAAATTGAGTCCCCCCAACGTACAACCCCAAAAAAATCGTTATTTTTCGTCTATCTCGCATCGTTCTCGAGATATGGAGCTTTTTACATTTTGGTTCACCCAGGAAAGTGAGATTTCAGGAATGTTTTGATGGGATCGTATTAAGCGTCTCAAATTGAGTCCCCCCAACGTACAACCCCAAAAAAATCGTTATTTTTCGTCTATCTCGCATCGTTCTCGAGATATGGAGCTTTTTACATTTTGGTTCACCCAGGAAAGTGAGATTTCAGGAATGTTATGATGGGATCGTATTAAGCGTCTCAAATTGAGTTACCCCAACGTACAACCCCAAAAAAATCGTTATTTTTCGTCTATCTCGCATCGTTCTCGAGATATGGAGCTTTTTACATTTTGGTTCACCCAGGAAAGTGAGATTTCAGGAATGTTTTGATGGGATCGTATTAAGCGTCTCAAATTGAGTCCCCCCATCGTACAACCCCAAAAAAATCGTTATTTTTCGTCTATCTCGCATCGTTCTCGAGATATGGAGCTTTTTACATTTTGGTTCACCCAGGAACGTAAGATTTCAGGAATGTTTTAATGGGATCTGTTGAACTGCATGCAATTAATTACCTGCAGGATTTGCGATTGGACTTTATGTCGTTGTGCCTTTTCTGTCCTGTCGTTTTCCTCCTTCCTTATTCCTTTATTTAACATAAAAACTCTTTTATTTTGTTGAGTTTTCGTTCCTTTTTATTTTATTTTATTTTCTGATACAATTTTCTTTATAAATCCCTTTTTTTGATTTTACTTCTTAATAACAAAAAAAATGGAGGTTTTTCAAGGGTGGCTGCTAATAATCGAATGAATATTTTATCCATATCATATTTCATTTAGCCGGCGGAGAAGCCGTCGCACCTCAATTAGCCGCGAGCCGAGTAATGTTCAAGAAAATTTCCAACTCTCCACTTTAAGGGTGGCAACCTACTAGGGCGTATTTTAGTTGGAGATTCACCTGAACATTACCGGCCGCCTTGCAATATTTATTGCGAAATTTAGTGTTATGCCAAAGGCATTATACCACAATACCACCAAACACTAAACTCAAGTTAATTGACATTTAATTATCATAGTAAAGTTTTAATTGCAAAATACTATTCAATAAAGAGTTTACGTTAATCCTTTTGAAAACTTTACAATGTCTATATTGTTATACATATTTAATAATATTTTTTTTTTTTTTTTTCAAAACTTAAAGATATCATACAATGTTTTTCCAATTTGCTTTACTGTTTATAATTGTATTAAGTAAATTTGTTTTGTTTTTTTTTGAATATAATGGAGAGCAGCCTTAATTTTTGATTTGACTAAATGTATTCCATTCTGAATACGTTGTAAATAAAGATTTTTAATCGATTTCATTCTGCTACTGAGGTAGGAGGACACAAAGTTTGGCAATCGAACGCGTGACGATTCCATTCGCAGTTTTTACTTCTGCTATCCGAATTTTATTATCTTGTCCGGCATACACTTTGATAACTCGACCAAGGCGCCACTCGTTGGGTGGCAAATTTTCGTGTCGAATAATAACTAAATCATTAATTTCGATATTTCTTTGTGGATGTTTCCATTTGTACCTCTTATGGAGCTCTTTTAAATATTCTTCTTTCCACCTAGCACAAAGTTGATGATGGAGAATTTTCAACTTTTTCCACCGGTTCATTACACTAAGGGATTCTTCTTGGAAAGATGGTTCAGGCAGACCTGTCATCAAGTCGCCTGTGAGAAAATGACCAGGGGTCAAGGGAACAATGTCAGTCACGTTTTCAGATATGGGTGAGATGGGGCGAGAATTTAGACTACACTCTATTCGAGTAAGCAGGGTTACAAATTCTTCGAATGTGAATTTTTCGTTGCCTGCCATTTTTCGAAAATGCATTTTGAAGCTTTTAACGCCCGCTTCCCATAACCCACCCATATGAGGTGAACCCGGAGGAATAAAGTTCCACTTTATTTGTGAGAATTGATGAGCGAAGGCGGTAGGACATTGCGTTAGTGACTTATGAAAGTCAGATAAAAGAACTTTAGAGGCTCCCACGAAATTAGTTCCGTGATCGGAAAACACTTTATCAGGCGTTCCTCTTCGAGACACGAAGCGTGTGAATGCCGCTAGGAAGGCTTGTGTTGTGAGATCGCTCACCAGTTCGAGATGTATGGCCCGTGTCGCAAAACAAACGAAAATACATACATATCCTTTGTCCAACCGACATTTTCGACCATAATACGTTTTAATTAAAAACGGTCCAGCAAAATCTATCCCTACATTCGTAAATGCCCGAGTCAAAACTGTTCTTTCTTTGGGTAACGCACCCATTAATTGCGTTTGCACATGTTTTTTGTACCGAGTACAAGTTGTACAGTTAATTATACACTTTTTTATAAGGTTTTTAATGCGTGGTGTCCAATATTCTGATCGAATCATCCGCAACATGAGTTGAATTTCGCCGTGGAGAGACAACTCGTGAACATATTCAACGTACCGTTGAATGAAGAGACAATTGACAGGGAGTAAAATCGGAAATTTTTCACTGTAGGACAAAGTCGATTGCACCAATCTTCCATTGGAGCGCAAAATACCGTCTTCGTCGATTAGGGGATTGAATTTATCCAACCAAGTCTTGGAAGCCAACTGTTTTTTCTGTAGCAAATCAGAATATTCCTTTTGAAAGTATTTTTTTTGAGTAAGAACGACAAGTTTTCGTTTTGCTAATACAATTTCTTCGTGTGAGAGTTCTGAACGCGAGTGTTTCAAGTTTCCACGATTTTTGAAAGAGTGACAAAATCGCAAGATGTAAGCGAATACACAAACCATCTTATGCCAGTTTGAATACTTGCAAAGATCTTCTTCAAAATCTTGAACGACTTGAACTGTGAGTGTTTTAATACTTTTCATCTCTAAAACTGACTCATCGACTGGTTTATGCTTCAATTTTGGCCACTCTGTCTCTGATTGCACCAACCATTCAGGACCCTTCCACCACAATGAATTGAGTTTTAACTCGGCCGGAGAAACCCCCCTTGTAGCCAAATCAGCTGGATTTTCAGCTGAAACAACGTGCGACCAATTTGTCACTGAAGAATTTTTCAAAATTTCCGCTGTTCGATTTGCGACAAAGGTTTTCCACGTACTTGGATGTTTCTGAAGCCAGGCCAAAACTATGGTAGAATCCGTCCACAAATGGACTGACGAAAGTTTTTGTATCTGAAGTGAGGCTGACGCTAAATGGAGCATCCTGGACAAAAGAACAGCACCTTGTAACTCCAATCTGGGCAACGAAATTGTACTCACTGGGGCGACTTTCGATTTGGCCCACAAAAGATGTGATGTAATTTTATCAGAGTGTTGCACCCGTAAATAAATGCATGCTGCATAGGCCTTCTCCGACGAATCGCAGAACCCATGTATTTGTGATACACCATGTGGACGATATTCTACCCACCGAGGAATACGCACTGTTGCAACTTCATGCAAACTGGATACAAATGTTCTCCACCTTTGTTCTGTAATGGGAAGAAGATTGCTGTCCCAATCAGTGTTGTCCTTCCATATTTGTTGCATCAGTATTTTAGCGACAATCACGACAGGGGCCAACCACCCTACCGGATCATAGAGTTTCGCTATCACTGATAAAACTGAACGCTTAGTGAAAGAACTAGCTTGGGGAATTGACTGAACCGAAAAGGAAAATGTATCCACTGTTACCTTCCACTGTATACCGAGAGTTTTAACTGAACTTTTATCATCAAATTTCAAGAAGTCTTCGTTAAGAAGTGAACCTTTTGGAATAGATTCCAACAACTCCTTTGAGTTCGACGTCCATTTCCTCAAGTTCAAACCAGCCGATTGCAAAGCAAGAATTAATTCGGATTGCGCTTTTAACGCTGTGGAAATATCATGTGCACCTGATAACACGTCATCTACAAACAATTCTCTTTGAAGTATAGTGGAAGCTAGAGGATGAGAGATTTTTACTGTTTTAGCTAAGTGGTGCAATGTACGAATGGCCAAGTATGGAGAGCAAGACACACCAAATGTTAATGTCGTCATTTCAAAAACACTGAGAAGATCTTTTGGGTTTTCGCGAAATAAAATTTTTTGAAAGGGGGTTTGATCGGAATGTATTTTAATTTGCCGATACATTTTCTCTATATCGCTATTGAAAACATATTTGTAAAGCCACCAATTCAACATTAAAAGCGTTATGTCCGTTTGCAGCGCTGGGCCCGGATACAATACGTCATTATTTAAGCTCTTCCCGTTTGAAGAAGCGAATGACGCATTGAAGACAACACGAACCTTTGTCGTTAAACTTTCGGGCTTTATGACTGCGTGATGCGGCATAAAAAACGCTTTTTGTTCGCTTAAACCAGTCTCTGACGAATCACTTGGCTTCATGTGACCCAGGTCAACGTACTCCGATAAAACCGAATCATACTCTTGTTTAAAGTTAGGGTTGCTTAAAAGACGCTTCTCATTTTTGAGGAATTGCCGTTGTGCGTTTCCGAATGAAAATCCTAAACGAGGATCTTGTAAAAAATCTTCTTTGAACGGCAACCGCACTACATAACGACCGGTGTCATCACGATACGTGGTATTTTCGAAAAGATCTTCACAGAATTGTTCCGCGGCCGTCCATACTTGAATTTTTGGGAGCTCTTCTATTATCCAAAACCTTTGAATTTCATCTACAACAGAAACTTCGTTAAAAACGATAGTGATTGGGAAGGCTTCATATTATTTGCAGAATTGGGGTTTTGCAGGGGGCCCAGTAAAACCCATCCGAAAACTGTGTTTTGAGCCATTAATTGCTGAAACACCTTATGTTTCAAACCTTCACGGATAATAGACGGGTATAAGTCCGCGCCAATCAATAGATCAATCTTGGAACTTTGATTAAAATAGGGATCTGCGAGTTGAAATTCAAAAAGTTTTTGAGATTCTCTTAACTCCATTGAAACCGAAGGTAAATTCTCCGTTACTGTTTTGAGAACAAGAGCTTGAGCAAAAAGATTAAAATTTTCATCAACTCGAGACTTAAGTGTAAACGAACACATCTTTGAAGAAGTTGCTGTCACTTTTGAATTAATGCCTGCCACCGTGGCTCTAACTGCTCTTACGGGAAGTTGAAGTTTCCTTTGATTCTCTTCAGAAATAAACGAAATTTCCGAACCCGGATCGATGAGCGCTCGCCACTCAAAATCAGTTTGATTTTGGTGAATACTTACTATCGCCGTAGCCAACAAAGTTGTTCGCTGTGACTTGGCAAAGAAAACTTGGGCATTTACATTTGGGGCTTCAGTGGGATTTGAAGATCTCGAACTGTTATTTGGAACAGTGTTGGGTGTACTTGGGTTTGGAGCTTGAGTGGACTGTAAATTTGTATTTGCATTCCCCGGCGGAGTGCTATCAAAGTGTAAAAGTGAATGATGCTTTCCCTTACAATGAAAGCATGTGTTTTCACTTTTGCACGTGGGTACCATATGAGTATAGGCTAAGCAATTGAAACAATATTTTAATTTTCTAACCGCATTTCTTCTTTTGGACACGTTCATTTTTAAAAACTCTGGGCATAAACGTAATGAGTGTTCTCCGTGGCAAATTTTGCATTGGGAACCTACTTGGGCATGATGTGCACGAACACGGGGCGTATTGCTTGAAGACTGTTGCTTAGGCACTGTAACTCGCGAAACTTTATTAACTTTTTGCATATCAGCGACATTTTCCAAAACCCGATACCTATTTGAGATGAAAATATTCATGCTCTCCCACGTTTGAATTTCTGTGGGCTTATCGAGGGATTCTTCCCAAAGTGAAAGGGTTTGAGATGGAAGACGAGTTGCACAAAAATAGGTTATAAACGCGTCCCATGTTTTTGTTTCGATACTATGTGACTTTAAAGCAATAAGAGCATCATTGATGTTGCTTTGCAGTTCCTTCAATGCCGCGGCCGATTCTACCTGAATGCACGGTTGCCCGAGTAAAACACTAAGATGGCTATTAACAAGTACTCTTTTATTTTCGTAGTGCTCTTTAAGAGCCGACCACGCAGCTTCAAAATTCTCGTTCGTAATTTCAAATTTGGAAACAATATTCAAAGCATGATCTTTAGTCCGGGCACGCAAATGAAAAAGTTTTTGAACGGGACTTAGTTTTGCGTGCCGGACATAAAGTGCAGTGAACATGTCTCTGAACGCTGGCCATTTTAAAAAATCTCCACTAAAAACTTCCGCTTCGCATGGTGGAACACGCATACTATGCATTAAAACCTCCTCATTATCATCTTTACTATCGCCATCCTTCTTTGTTTTACTTTCGATTGGCCGAGTGGCCTCCAAAATTTCACTAAGAAATTCGATATATGTGTTCGAAGAACTTTTATATTTTGCCCTAACCTCAACGAGTGACGCCTTGAGGTCGTCATTCTCCGTAGCCGCCCGCACATACTGAGCATAATTTTTTTTAACTTCAAGCCATAATTCTTGAAGCTCAACCCGAAATGCTTCGATCACCGATTGTGAAAGCTTATTACGAGGTTTTTCTTTAAATGCCGCATGAAAATCGACCAATGTGTCGCAAGCCAAAATTAAATCTTCCAAGCTCATGGCAAAAATGAGATACAAATCGCGCTTTAATTAAAAATAAAATTGCTCACCACCGTTACGAACTGTCTTAATGTATCGCACTTATATTTCACAATTTTACCGCTTTATAACGCGTATTATAACGTACCAATATATATTTATATATGTATGTATGAATATAAAATACAAAATTTCAAATTGGAAAAAAACTGTATAAATACCTGTACAATACAAAATTTATGTTGGCTGCGATGACGATGCTGGAACTGACGATGCTGGAACTGACGATGCTGGAACTGATGATGCTGGAACTGACGATGCTGGAACTGACGATGCTGGAACTGACGATGCTGGAACTGACGATGCTGGAACTGACGATGCTGGAACTGACGATGTTTTGCAGTGATGCAGGCGTGCCGTTATTGTGAGACGGTGCCAACTTTGCAAAATGTCTTCCGAAAATGGTCGGATAGACTGCTCACGACGGTTTCCAAAAAATATTTCGAAAATGGTCGGATCTGTTGCTGTTGCAGAATGTCTTCCGAAAATGGTCGGATAGACTGGTCACGACGGTTTCCCAAATTATTCCGAAAATGGTCGGAATGGAAAATATTGCAGAATGTCTTTGTCTTCCGCAAATGGTCGGATGGACTCGTCACAACGTTTCCAGAAATATTCCGAAAATGGTCGGAATGAAAAATATTGCAGAATGTCTTTGTCTTCCGCAAATGGTCGGATAGACTGGTCACAACGTTTTCCAAAACTGTCCCGAATCTTTGGTATCTGCAGGTAATATATATATATATATATATATGTACTGGTGTTGCTATGCGGCCGAATGGACCAAATGTTGAACTGCATGCAATTAATTACCTGCAGGATTTGCGATTGGACTTTATGTCGTTGTGCCTTTTCTGTCATGTCGTTTTCCTCCTTCCTTATTCCTTTATTTAACATAAAAACTCTTTTATTTTGTTGAGTTTTCGTTCCTTTTTATTTTATTTTATTTTCTGATACAATTTTCTTTATAAATCCCTTTTTTTGATTTTACTTCTTAATAACAAAAAAAATGGAGGTTTTTCAAGGGTGGCTGCTAATAATCGAATGAATATTTTATCCATATCATATTTCATTTAGCCGGCGGAGAAGCCGTCGCACCTCAATTAGCCGCGAGCCGAGTAATGTTCAAGAAAATTTCCAACTCTCCACTTTAAGGGTGGCAACCTACTAGGGCGTATTTTAGTTGGAGATTCACCTGAACAGGATCGTATTAAGCGTCTCAAATTGAGTTACCCCAACGTACATCCCCCAAAAAATCGTTATTTTTCGTCTATCTCGCATCGTTCTCGAGATATGGAGCTTTTTACATTTTGGTTCACCCAGGAAAGTGAGATTTCAGGAATGTTTTGATGGGATCGTATTAAGCGTCTCAAATTGAGTCCCCCCAACGTAAGACCCCAAAAAAATCGTTATTTTTCGTCTATCTCGCATCGTTCTCGAGATATGGAGCTTTTTACATTTTGGTTCACCCAGGAAAGTGAGATTTCAGGAATGTTATGATGGGATCGTATTAAGCGTCTCAAATTGAGTTACCCCAACGTACAACCCCAAAAAAATCGTTATTTTTCGTCTATCTCGCATCGTTCTCGAGATATGGAGCTTTTTACATTTTGGTTCACCCAGGAAAGTGAGATTTCAGGAATGTTTTGATGGGATCGTATTTAGCGTCTCAAATTGAGTCCCCCCATCGTACAACCCCGAAAAAATCGTTATTTTTCGTCTATCTCGCATCGTTCTCGAGATATGGAGCTTTTTACATTTTGGTTCACCCAGGAAAGTGAGATTTCAGGAATGTTTTGATGGGATCGTATTAAGCGTCTCAAATTGAGTCCCCAAATCGTACAACCCCAAAAAAATCGTTATTTTTCGTCTATCTCGCATCGTTCTCTAGATATGGAGCTTTTTACATTTTGGTTCACCCAGGAAAGTGAGATTTCAGGAATGTTTTGATGGGATCGTATTAAGCGTCTCAAATTGAGTTACCCCAACGTACAACCCCAAAAAAAATCGTTATTTTTCGTCTATCTCGCATCGTTCTCGAGATATGGAGCTTTTAACATTTTGGTTCACCCAGGAAAGTGAGATTTCAGGAATGATTTGATGGGATCGTATTAAGCGTTTCAAATTGAGTCCCCCCAACGTACAACCCCAAAAAAATCGTTATTTTTCGTCTATCTCGCTTCGTTCTCGAGATATGGAGCTTTTTACATTTTGGTTCACCCAGGAAAGTGAGATTTCAGGAATGTTTTGATAGGATCGTATTAAGCGTCTCAAATTGAGTTACCCTAACGTACAACCACAAAAAAATCGTTATTTTTCGTCTATCTCGCATCGTTCTCGAGATATGGAGCTTTTAACATTTTGGTTCACCCAGGAAAGTGAGATTTCAGGAATGATTTGATGGGATCGTATTAAGCGTCTCAATATGAGTCCCCCCAACATACAACCCCAAAAAAATCGTTATTTTTCGTCTATCTCGCATCGTTCTTGAGATATGGAGCTTTTTACATTTTGGTTCACCCAGGAAAGTGAGATTTCAGGAATGTTTTGATAGGATCGTATTAAGCGTCTCAAATTGAGCTACCCCTACGTACAACCCCAAAAAAATCGTTATTTTTCGTCTATCTCGCATCGTTCTCGAGATATGGAGCTTTTTACATTTTGGTTCACCCAGGAAAGTGAGATTTCAGGAAGGTTTTGATGGGATCGTATTAAGCGTCTCAAATTGAGTCCCCCCAACGTACAACCCCAAAAAAATCGTTATTTTTCGTCTATCTCGCATCGTTCTCGAGATATGGAGCTTTTTACATTTTGGTTCACCCAGGAACGTAAGATTTCAGGAATGTTTTGATGGGATCGTATTAAGCGTCTCAAAATGATTCCCTCCATCGTACAACTCCAAAAAAATCGTTATTTTTCGTCTATCTCGCATCGTTCTCGAGATATGGAGCTTTTTACATTTTGGTTCACCCAGGAACGTAAGATTTCAGGAATGTTTTGATGGGATCGTATTAAGCGTCTCAAATTGAGTCCCCCCAACGTACAACCCCAAAAAAATCGTTATTTTTCGTCTATCTCGCATCGTTCTCGAGATATGGAGCTTTTTACATTTTGGTTCACCCAGGAAAGTGAGATTTCAGGAATGTTTTGATGGGATCGTATTAAGCGTCTCAAATTGAGTCCCCCCAACGTACAACCCCAAGAAAATCGTTATTTTTCGTCTATCTCGCATCGTTCTCGAGATATGGAGCTTTTTACATTTTGGTTCACAAAGGAAAGTGAGATTTCAGGAATGTTTTGATAGGATCGTATTAAGCGTCTCAAATTGATTCCCCCCAAACTTACAAACCCAAAAAAATCGTTATTTTTCGTCTATCTCGCATCGTTCTCGAGATATGGAGCTTTTTACATTTTGGTTCACCCAGGAAAGTGAGATTTCAGGAATGTTTTGATGGGATCGTATTAAGCGTCTCAAATTGAGTCCCCCCAACGTACAACCCCAAAAAAATCGTTATTTTTCGTCTATCTCGCATCGTTCTCGAGATATGGAGCTTTTTACATTTTGGTTCACCCAGGAACGTAAGATTTCAGGAATGTTTTAATGGGATCGTATTAAGCGTCTCAAATTGAGTTACCCCAACGTACAACCCAAAAAAAAATCGTTATTTTTCGTCTATCTCGCATCGTTCTCGAGATATGGAGCTTTTTACATTTTGGTTCACCCAGGAAAGTGAGATTTCAGGAATGTTTTGATGGGATCGTATTAAGCGTCTCAAATTGAGTCCCCCCAACGTACAACCCCAAAAAAATCGTTATTTTTCGTCTATCTCGCATCGTTCTCGAGATATGGAGCTTTTTACATTTTGGTTCACCCAGGAAAGTGAGATTTCAGGAATGTTTTGATGGGATCGTATTAAGCGTCTCAAATTGAGTCCCCCCAACGTACAACCCCAAAAAAATCGTTATTTTTCGTCTATCTCGCATCGTTCTCGAGATATGGAGCTTTTTACATTTTGGTTCACCCAGGAAAGTGAGATTTCAGGAATGTTTTGATGGGATCGTATTAAGCGTCTTAAATTGAGCCCCCCCAACGTACAACCCCAAAAAAATCGTTATTTTTCGTCTATCTCGCATCGTTCTCGAGATATGGAGCTTTTTACATTTTGGTTCACCCAGGAAAGTGAGATTTCAGGAATGTTTTGATGGGATCGTATTAAGCGTCTCAAATTGAGTTACCCCAACGTACAACTCCAAAAAAATCGTTATTTTTCGTCTATCTCGCATCGTTCTCGAGATATGGAGCTTTTTACATTTTGGTTCACCCAGGAAAGTGAGATTTCAGGAATGTTTTGATGGGATCGTATTAAGCGTCTCAAATTGAGTTACCCCAACGTACAACTCCAAAAAAATCGTTATTTTTCGTCTATCTCGCATCGTTCTCGAGATATGGAGCTTTTTACATTTTGGTTCACCCAGGAAAGTGAGATTTCAGGAATGTTTTGATGGGATCGTATTAAGCGTCTCAAATTGAGTTACCCCAACGTACAACCCCAAAAAAATCGTTATTTTTCGTCTATCTCGCATCGTTCTCGAGATATGGAGCTTTTTACATTTTGGTTCACCCAGGAAAGTGAGATTTGAGGAATGTTTTGACAGGATCGTATTAAGCGTCTCAAATTGAGTTACCCCAACGTACAACCCCAAAAAAATCGTTATTTTTCGTCTATCTCGCATCGTTCTCGAGATATGGAGCTTTTTACATTTTGGTTCACCCAGGAAAGTGAGATTTCAGGAATGTTTTGATGGGATCGTATTAAGCGTCTCAAATTGAGTCCCCCCAACGTACAACCCCAAAAAAATCGTTATTTTTCGTCTATCTCGCATCGTTCTCGAGATATGGAGCTTTTTACATTTTGGTTCACCCAGGAAAGTGAGATTTCAGGAATGTTTTGATGGGATCGTATTAAGCGTCTCAAATTGATTTCCCCCAACGTACAACCCCAAAAAAATCGTTATTTTTCGTCTATCTCGCATCGTTCTCGAGATATGGAGCTTTTTACATTTTGGTTCACCCAGGAACGTAAGATTTCAGGAATGTTTTGATGGGATCGTATTAAGCGTCTCAAATTGAGTTACCCCCACGTACAACCCCAAAAAAATCGTTATTTTTCGTCTATCTCGCATCGTTCTCGAGATATGGAGCTTTTTACATTTTTGTTCACCCAGGAAAGTGAGATTTCAGGAATGTTTTGATGGGATCGTATTAAGCGTCTCAAATTGAGTCCCCCCAACGTACAACCCCAAAAAAATCGTTATTTTTCGTCTATCTCGCATCGTTCTCGAGATATGGAGCTTTTTACATTTTGGTTCACCCAGGAAAGTGAGATTTCAGGAATGTTTTGATGGGATCGTATTAAGCGTCTCAAATTGAGTCCCCCCAACGTACAACCCCAAAAAAATCGTTATTTTTCGTCTATCTCGCATCGTTCTCGAGATATGGAGCTTTTTACATTTTGGTTCACCCAGGAAAGTGAGATTTCAGGAATGTTTTGATGGGATCGTATTAAGCGTATCAAATTGAGTCCCCCCAACGTACAACCCAAAAAAAATCGTTATTTTTCGTCTATCTCGCATCGTTCTCGAGATATGGAGCTTTTTACATTTTGGTTCACCCAGGAAAGTGAGATTTCAGGAATGTTTTGATGGGATCGTATTAAGCGTCTCAAATTGAGTTACCCCAACGTACAACCCCAAAAAAAATCGTTATTTTTCGTCTATTTCGCATCGTTCTCGAGATATGGAGCTTTTTACATTTTGGTTCACCCAGGAAAGTGAGATTTCAGGAATGTTTTGATAGGCGAATGTTTTGATTAAGCGTCTCAAATTGAGTCCCCCCAACGTACAACCCCAAAAAAATCGTTATTTTTCGTCTATCTCGCATCGTTCTCGAGATATGGAGCTTTTTACATTTTGGTTCACCCAGGAAAGTGAGATTTCAGGAATGTTTTGATGGGATCGTATTAAGCGTCTCAAATTGAGTCCCCCCAGCGTATAACCCCAAAAAAATCGTTATTTTTCGTCTATCTCGCATCGTTCTCGAGATATGGAGCTTTTTACATTTTGGTTCACCCAGGAAAGTGAGATTTCAGGAATGTTTTGATGGGATCGTATTAAGCGTCTCAAATTGAGTTACCCCAACGTACAACGCCAAAAAAATCGTTATTTTTCGTCTATCTCGCATCGTTCTCGGGATATGGAGCTTTTTACATTTTGGTTCACCCAGGAAAGTGAGATTTCAGGAATGTTTTGATGGGATCGTATTAAGCGTCTCAAATTGAGTCCCCCCAACGTACAACCCCAAAAAAATCGTTATTTTTCGTCTATCTCGCATCGTTCTCGAGATATGGAGCTTTTTACGTTTTGGTTCACCCAGGAAAGTGAGATTTCAGGAATGTTTTGATGGGATCGTATTAAGCGTCTCAAATTGAGTTACCCCAAGGTACAACCCCAAAAAAATCGTTATTTTTCGTCTATCTCGCATCGTTCTCGAGATATGGAGCTTTTTACATTTTGGTTCACCCAGGAAAGTGAGATTTCAGGAATGTTTTGATGGGATCGTATTAAGCGTCTCAAATTGAGTTACCACAACGTACAACCCCAAAAAAATCGTTATTTTTCGTCTATCTCGCATCGTTCTCGAGATATGGAGCTTTTTACATTTTGGTTCACCCAGGAACGTAAGATTTCAGGAATGTTTTAATGGGATCGTATTAAGCGTCTCAAATTGAGTTACCCCAACGTACAACCCCAAAAAAAATCGTTATTTTTCGTCTATCTCGCATCGTTCTCGAGATATGGAGCTTTTACGTTTTGGTTCACCCAGGAAAGTGAGATTTCAGGAATGTTTTGATGGGATCGTATTAAGCGTCTCAAATTGAGTCCCCCCAACGTACAACCCCAAAAAAATCGTTATGTTTCGTCTATCTCGCATCGTTCTCGAGATATGGAGCTTTTTACATTTTGGTTCACCCAGGAACGTAAGATTTGAGGAATGTTTTGACGGGATCGTATTAACCGTCTCAAATTGAGTTACCCCAACGTACAACCCCAAAAAAATCGTTATTTTTCGTCTATCTCGCATCGTTCTCGAGATATGGAGCTTTTTACGTTTTGGTTCACCCAGGAAAGTGAGATTTCAGGAATGTTTTGATGGGATCGTATTAAGCGTCTCAAATTGAGTCCCCCCAACGTACAACCCCAAAAAAATCGTTATTTTTCGTCTATCTCGCATCGTTCTCGAGATATGGAGCTTTTTACGTTTTGGTTCACCCAGGAAAGTGAGATTTCAGGAATGTTTTGATGGGATCGTATTAAGCGTCTCAAATTGAGTTACCCCAAGGTACAACCCCAAAAAAATCGTTATTTTTCGTCTATCTCGCATCGTTCTCGAGATATGGAGCTTTTTACATTTTGGTTCACCCAGGAAAGTGAGATTTCAGGAATGTTTTGATGGGATCGTATTAAGCGTCTCAAATTGAGTCCCCCCAACGTACAACCCCAAAAAAATCGTTATGTTTCGTCTATCTCGCATCGTTCTCGAGATATGGAGCTTTTTACATTTTGGTTCACCCAGGAACGTAAGATTTGAGGAATGTTTTGACGGGATCGTATTAACCGTCTCAAATTGAGTTACCCCAACGTACAACCCCAAAAAAATCGTTATTTTTCGTCTATCTCGCATCGTTCTCGAGATATGGAGCTTTTTACATTTTGGTTCACCCAGGAAAGTGAGATTTCAGGAATGTTTTGATGGGATCGTATTAAGCGTCTCAAATTGAGTCTCCCCAACGTACAACCCCAAAAAAATCGTTATTTTTCGTCTATCTCGCATCGTTCTCGAGATATGGAGCTTTTTACGTTTTGGTTCACCCAGGAAAGTGAGATTTCAGGAATGTTTTGATGGGATCGTATTAAGCGTCTCAAATTGAGTCCCCCCAACGTACAACCCCAAAAAAATCGTTATGTTTCGTCTATCTCGCATCGTTCTCGAGATATGGAGCTTTTTACATTTTGGTTCACCCAGGAACGTAAGATTTCAGGAATGTTTTGACGGCATCGTATTAAGCGTCTCAAATTGAGTTACCCCAACGTACAACCCCAAAAAAATCGTTATTTTTCGTCTATCTCGCATCGTTCTCGAGATATGGAGCTTTTTACATTTTGGTTCACCCAGGAACGTAAGATTTCAGGAATGTTTTGATGGGATCGTATTAAGCGTCTCAAATTGAGTTACCCCAACGTACAACCCTAAAAAAATCGTTATTTTTCGTCTATCTCGCATCGTTCTCGAGATATGGAGCTTTTTACATTTTGGTTCACCCAGGAAAGTGAGATTTCAGGAATGTTTTGATAGGATCGTATTAAGCGTCTCAAATTGAGCTACCCCAACGTACAACCCCAAAAAAATCGTTATTTTTCGTCTATCTCGCATCGTTCTCGAGATATGGAGCTTTTTACATTTTGGTTCACCCAGGAACGTAAGATTTCAGGAATGTTTTGATGGGATCGTATTAAGCGTCTCAAATTGAGTTACCCCAACGTACAACCCTAAAAAAATCGTTATTTTTCGTCTATCTCGCATCGTTCTCGAGATATGGAGCTTTTTACATTTTGGTTCACCCAGGAAAGTGAGATTTCAGGAATGTTTTGATGGGATCGTATTAAGCGTCTCAAATTGAGTCTCCCCAACGTACAACACCAAAAAAATCGTTATTTTTCGTCTATCTCGCATCGTTCTCGAGATATGGAGCTTTTTACATTTTGGTTCACCCAGGAACGTAAGATTTCAGGAATGTTTTGATGGGATCGTATTAAGCGTCTCAAATTGAGTTACCCCAACGTACAACCCTAAAAAAATCGTTATTTTTCGTCTATCTCGCATCGTTCTCGAGATATGGAGCTTTTTACATTTTGGTTCACCCAGGAAAGTGAGATTTCAGGAATGTTTTGATAGGATCGTATTAAGCGTCTCAAATTGAGCTACCCCAACGTACAACCCCAAAAAAATCGTTATTTTTCGTCTATCTCGCATCGTTCTCGAGATATGGAGCTTTTTACATTTTGGTTCACCCAGGAAAGTGAGATTTCAGGAATGTTTTGATGGGATCGTATTAAGCGTCTCAAATTGAGTCCCCCCACCGTACAACCCCAAAAAAATCGTTATTTTTCGTCTATCTCGCATCGTTCTCGAGATATGGAGCTTTTTACATTTTGGTTCACCCAGGAAAGTGAGATTTCAGGAATGTTTTGATGGGATCGTATTAAGCGTCTCAAATTGAGTCCCCCCACCGTACAACCCCAAAAAAATCGTTATTTTTCGTCTATCTCGCATCGTTCTCGAGATATGGAGCTTTTTACATTTTGGTTCACCCAGGAAAGTGAGATTTCAGGAATGTTTTGATGGGATCGTATTAAGCGTCTCAAATTGAGTTACCCCAACGTACAACCCCAAAAAAATCGTTATTTTTCGTCTATCTCGCATCGTTCTCGAGATATGGAGCTTTTTACATTTTGGTTCATCCAGGAAAGTGAGATTTCAGGAATGTTTTGATGGGATCGTATTAAGCGTCTCAAATTGAGTCCCCACAACGTACAACCCAAAAAAAATCGTTATTTTTCGTCTATCTCGCATCGTTCTCGAGATATGGAGCTTTTTACATTTTGGTTCACCCAGGAAAGTGAGATTTCAGGAATGTTTTGATGGGATCGTATTAAGCGTCTCAAATTGAGTCCCCCCAACGTACAACCCCAAAAAATCGTTATTTTTCGCCTATCTCGCATCGTTCTCGAGATATGGAGCTTTTTACATTTTGGTTCACCCAGGAACGTAAGATTTCAGGAATGTTTTGATGGGATCGCATTAAGCGTCTCAAATTGAGTTACCCCAACGTACTACCCCAAAAAAATCGTTATTTTTCGTCTATCTCGCATCGTTCTCGAGATATGGAGCTTTTTACATTTTGGTTCACCCAGGAAAGTGAGATTTCAGGAATGTTTTGATGGGATCGTATTAAGCGTCTCAAATTGAGTACCCCCATCGTACAACCCCAAAAAAATCGTTATTTTTCGTCTATCTCGCATCGTTCTCGAGATATGGAGCTTTTTACATTTTGGTTCACCCAGGAAAGTGAGATTTCAGGAATGTTTTGATAGGATCGTATTAAGCGTCTCAAATTGAGTTACCCCAACGTACTACCCCAAAAAAATCGTTATTTTTCGTCTATCTCGCATCGTTCTCGAGATATGGAGCTTTTTACATTTTGGTTCACCCAGGAAAGTGAGATTTCAGGAATGTTTTGATGGGATCGTATTAAGCGTCTCAAATTGAGTCCCCCCAACGTACAACCCCAAAAAATCGTTATTTTTCGCCTATCTCGCATCGTTCTCGAGATATGGAGCTTTTTACATTTTGGTTCACCCAGGAACGTAAGACTTCAGGAATGTTTTGATGGGATCGTATTAAGCGTCTCAAATTGAGTTACCCCGACGTACAACCGCAAAAAAATCGTTATTTTTCGTCTATCTCGCATCGTTCTCGAGATATGGAGCTTTTTACATTTAGGTTCACCCAGGAAAGTGAGATTTCAGGAATGTTTTGATGGGATCGTATTAAGCGTCTCAAATTGAGTTACCCCAACGTACTACCCCAAAAAAATCGTTATTTTTCGTCTATCTCGCATCGTTCTCGAGATATGGAGCTTTTTACATTTTGGTTCACCCAGGAAAGTGAGATTTCAGGAATGTTTTGATGGGATCGTATTAAGCGTCTCAAATTGAGTTACCCCGACGTACAACCGCAAAAAAATCGTTATTTTTCGTCTATCTCGCATCGTTCTCGAGATATGGAGCTTTTTACATTTTGGTTCACCCAGGAACGTAAGACTTCAGGAATGTTTTGATGGGATCGTATTAAGCGTCTCAAATTGAGTTACCCCGACGTACAACCGCAAAAAAATCGTTATTTTTCGTCTATCTCGCATCGTTCTCGAGATATGGAGCTTTTTACATTTTGGTTCACCCAGGAAAGTGAGATTTCAGGAATGTTTTGATAGGATCGTATTAAGCGTCTCAAATTGAGTTACCCCAACGTACTACCCCAAAAAAATCGTTATTTTTCGTCTATCTCGCATCGTTCTCGAGATATGGAGCTTTTTACATTTTGGTTCACCCAGGAAAGTGAGATTTCAGGAATGTTTTGATGGGATCGTATTAAGCGTCTCAAATTGAGTCCCCCCAACGTACAACCCCAAAAAAATCGTTATTTTTCGTCTATCTCGCATCGTTCTCGAGATGTGGAGCTTTTTACATTTTGGTTCACCCAGGAAAGTGAGATTTCAGGAATGTTTTGATGGGATCGTATTAAGCGTCTCAAATTGAGTCCCCCCAACGTACAACCGCAAAAAAATCGTTATTTTTCGTCTATCTCGCATCGTTCTCGAGATATGGAGCTTTTTACATTTTGGTTCACCCAGGAAAGTGAGATTTCAGGAATGTTTTGATGGGATCGTATTAAGCGTCTCAAATTGAGTTACCCCAACGTACTACCCCAAAAAAATTGTTTTTTTTTCGTCTATCTCGCATCGTTCTCGAGATATGGAGCTTTTTACATTTTGGTTCACCCAGGAAAGTGAGATTTCAGGAATGTTTTGATGGGATCGTATTAAGCGTCTCAAATTGAGTCTCCCCAACGTACAACCCCAAAAAAATCGTTATTTTTCGTCTATCTCGCATCCTTCTCGAGATATGGAGCTTTTTACATTTTGGTTCATCCAGGAAAGTGAGATTTCAGGAATGTTTTGATGGGATCGTATTAAGCGTCTCAAATTGAGTTACCCCAACGTACAACCCCAAAAAAATCGTTATTTTTCGTCTATCTCGCATCGTTCTCGAGATATGGAGCTTTTTACATTTAGGTTCACCCAGGAAAGTGAGATTTCAGGAATGTTTTGATGGGATCGTATTAAGCGTCTCAAATTAAGTCCCCCCAACGTACAACCCCAAAAAATCGTTATTTTTCGTCTATCTCGCATCGTTCTCGAGATATGGAGCTTTTTACATTTAGGTTCACCCAGGAAAGTGAGATTTCAGGAATGTTTTGATGGGATCGTATTAAGCGTCTCAAATTGAGTCCCCCCAACGTACAACCCCAAAAAATCGTTATTTTTCGTCTATCTCGCATCGTTCTCGAGATATGGAGCTTTTTACATTTTGGTTCACCCAGGAAAGTGAGATTTCAGGAATGTTTTGATGAGATCGTATTAAGCGTCTCAAATTGAGTCTCCCCAACGTACAACCCCAAAAAAATCGTTATTTTTCGTCTATCTCGCATCCTTCTCGAGATATGGAGCTTTTTACATTTTGGTTCATCCAGGAAAGTGAGATTTCAGGAATGTTTTGATGGGATCGTATTAAGCGTCTCAAATTGAGTTACCCCAACGTACAACCCCAAAAAAATCGTTATTTTTCGTCTATCTCGCATCGTTCTCGAGATATGGAGCTTTTTACATTTAGGTTCACCCAGGAAAGTGAGATTTCAGGAATGTTTTGATGGGATCGTATTAAGCGTCTCAAATTGAGTCTCCCCAACGTACAACCCCAAAAAAATCGTTATTTTTCGTCTATCTCGCATCCTTCTCGAGATATGGAGCTTTTTACATTTTGGTTCATCCAGGAAAGTGAGATTTCAGGAATGTTTTGATGGGATCGTATTAAGCGTCTCAAATTGAGTTACCCCCAACGTACGACCCAAAAAAAAAAATCGTTATTTTTCGTCTATCTCGCATCGTTCTCGAGATATGGAGCTTTTTACATTTAGGTTCACCCAGGAAAGTGAGATTTCAGGAATGTTTTGATGGGATCGTATTAAGCGTCTCAAATTAAGTCCCCCCAACGTACAACCCCAAAAAATCGTTATTTTTCGCCTATCTCGCATCCTTCTCGAGATATGGAGCTTTTTACATTTTGGTTCACCCAGGAATGTGAGATTTCAGGAATGTTTTGATGGGATCGTATTAAGCGTCTCAAATCGAGTTACCCCAACGTACAACCCCAAAAAAATCGTTATTTTTCGTCTATCTCGCATCGTTCTCGAGATATGGATACTTTTTACATTTTGGTTCACCCAGGAATGTGAGATTTCAGGAATGTTGAGATGGGATCGTATTAAGCGTCTCAAATTGAGTTACCCCAACGTACTACCCCAAAAAAATTGTTTTTTTTTCGTCTATCTCGCATCGTTCTCGAGATATGGAGCTTTTTACATTTTGGGTTCACCCAGGAAAGTGAGATTTCAGGAATGTTTTGATGGTATCGTATTAAGCGTCTCAAATTGAGTTACCCCAACGTACAACCCCAAAAAATTCATTATTTTTCGTCTATCTCACTTCGTTCTCGAGATATGGAGCTTTTTACATTTTGGTTCACCCAGGAACGTGAGATTTCAGGAATGTTTTGATGGGATCGTATTAAGCGTCTCAAATTGAGCCCCCCCCCCCAACGTACAACCCCAAAAAATCGTATTTTTTCGTCTATCTCGCATTGTTCTCGAGATATGGAGCTTTTTTACATTTTGGTTCACCCTGGAAAGTGAGATTTCAGGAATGTTTTGATGGGATCGTATTAAGCGTCTCAAATTGAGGTCCCCCCAACGTAAAACCCAAAAAAAATCGTTATTTTTCGTCTATCTCGCTTCGTTCTCGAGATATGGAGCTTTTTACATTTTGGTTCACCCAGGAAAGTGAGATTTCATTAATGTTTTGATGGGATCGTATTAAGCGTCTCAAATTGAGTTACCCCAACGTACAACCCAAAAAAAATCGTTATTTTTCGTCTATCTCGCATCGTTCTCGAGATATGGAGCTTTTTACATTTTGGTTCACCCTGGAAAGTGAGATTTCAGAAATGTTTTGATGGGATCGTATTAAGCGTCTCAAATTGAGTCCGTATCTCGCTTCGTTCTCGAGATATGGAGCTTTTTACATTTTGGTTCACCCAGGAAAGTAAGATTTCAGGAATGTTTTGATGGGATCGTATTAAGCGTCTCAAATTGGGTCCCCCCAACGTACAACCCCAAAAAAATCGTTATTTTTCGTCTATCTCGCTTCGTTCTCGAGATATGGAGCTTTTTACATTTTGGTTCACCCAGGAAAGTGAGATTTCAGGAATGTTTTGATGGGATCGTATTAAGTGTCTCAAATTGAATCCCCCCAACGTACAACCCCAAAAAAAATCGTTATTTTTCGTCTATCTCGCTTCGTTCTCGAGATATGGAGCTTTTTACATTTTGGTTCACCCAGGAAAGTGAGATTTCAGGAATGTTTCTGATGGGATCGTATTAAGCGTCTCAAATTGGTTGACCCCAACGTACAACACCAAAAAAATCGTTATTTTTCGTCTATCTCGCTTCGTTCTCGAGATATGGAGCTTTTTACATTTTGGTTCACCCAGGAAAGTGAGATTTCAGAATGTTTTGATGGGATCGTATTAGCGTCTCAAATTGAGTCCCCCCAACGTACAACCCAAAAAAAAATCGTTATTTTTCGTCTATCTCGCTTCGTTCTCGAGATATGGAGCTTTTTACATTTTGGTTCACCCAGGAAAGTGAGATTTCAGGAATGTTTTGATGGGATCGTATTAAGCGTCTCAAATTGAGTCCCCCCAACGTACAACCCCAAAAAAATCGTTATTTTTCGTCTATCTCGCTTCGTTCTCGAGATATGGAGCTTTTTACATTTTGGTTCACCCAGGAACGTGAGATTTCAGGAATGTTTTGATGGGATCGTATTAAGCGTCTCAAATTGAGCCCCCCCCAACGTACAACCCCAAAAAATCGTTATTTTTCGTCTATCTCGCATTGTTCTCGAGATATGGAGCTTTTTACATTTTGGTTCACCCTGGAAAGTGAGATTTTAGGAATGTTTTGATGGGATCGTATTAAGCGTCTCAAATTGAATTACCCCAACGTACAACCCAAAAAAAATCGTTATTTTTCGTCTATCTCGCATCGTTCTCGAGAAATGGAGCTTTTTACATTTTGGTTCACCCAGGAAAGTGAGATTTCAGGAATGTTTTGATGGGATCGTATTAAGCGTCCTCAAATTGAGTCCCCCCAACGTACAACTCCAAAAAAATCGTTATTTTTCGTCTATCTCGCATCGTTCTCGAGATATGGAGCTTTTTACATTTTGGTTCACCCAGGAAAGTGAGATTTCAGGAATGTTTTGATAGGATCGTATTAAGCGTCTCAAATTGTGTTATCCCAACGTACAACCCCAAAAAAATCGTTATTTTTCGTCTATCTCGCATCGTTCTCGAGATATGGAGCTTTTTACATTTTGGTTCACCCAGGAACGTGAGATTTCAGGAATGTTTTGATGGGATCGTATTAAGCGTCTCAAATTGACTCCCCCCAACGTACAACCCAAAAAAAATCGTTATTTTTCGTCTATCTCGCATCGTTCTCGAGATATGGAGCTTTTTACATTTTGGTTCACCCAGGAAAGTGAGATTTCAGGAATGTTTTGATGGGATCGTATTAAGCGTCTCAAATTGAGTCCCCCCGAAGGTACAACCCTAAAAAAAATCGTTATTTTTCGTCTATCTCGCATCGTTCTCGAGATATGGTGCTTTTTACATTTTGGTTCACCCAGGAAAGTGAGATTTCAGGAATGTTTTGATGGGATCGTATTAAGCGTCTCAAATTGAGCCCCCCAACGTACAACCCAAAAAAAATCGTTATTTTTCGTCTATCTCGCATCGTTCTCGAGATATGGTGCTTTTTACATTTTGGTTCACCCAGGAACGTGAGATTTCAGGAATGTTTTGATGGGATCGTATTAAGCGTCTCAAATTGAGTCCCCCCGAACGTACAACCCTAAAAAAATCGTTATTTTT